>JACEFZ010022605.1:105000-137500 GCA_014155875.1 Cepaea nemoralis
CAAACAGAAGGAAAGTACTGACAGTCTCCATGATCTGGGCATAGAGTGGATCAAACAGAAGGACAGTACTGACAGTCTCCATGATCTGGGCATAGAGTGGATCCAACAGAAGGACAGTACTGACAGTCTCCATGATCTGGGCATAGAGTGGATCAAACAGAAGGGCAGTACTGACAGTCTCTATGGCCAGGTCACTTGAGAACACTAGAAAATAAACAGTATCATCCCTAGGAAACAGAGACACTGTGGTCATCTGAAACGTCATGATGGTTTTGAAAGATCAGTAGTGATTGAAAATGCGATTCCTGGAGACAAGACCATGTTCGACTAGCACCAAGGTAGTTACAAGTTAGTTGCATATCCGTTACAGGACGTCGCAGTCAACCCCGGCATTTTTGTGGGGCTGTTTTTGATTTCTTGGCAAGTTTTTACGTTCAGTAATTTTTTGCCATTGTGATTTCTGAACGACCAGCGCTCATACCAATGTATGAAACTCAACGCAAGGCGAATTGTGTCCGTAACCTTTTCTGCACAGAGTCAAGTGGACACAGGACAAAAGTGATATGAATTATCATCATCATCATCATCATCATCATCATCATCATCATCACCATTACTATTACTATGATTATCATAATCGTGGCCTTAATCATCAGCATCATCACTACTACAGCCACTACCACCGCCATCATAACCAAAACTTCAGTCATAATCAGTAGTAGTAGTAGTATGAAAATCACCATCACCACCAAGCCACGCATTTCTGCATAAGGCAAAATCCGGTTAACTCTGGGACATAACCATCTGCCATCGCTCCGAACATGCAGTCACGTTCCAAAAAACCTCGGGCAGATTCAAAAGCATTTCACACGAAACTCACAGCTCACAGTGTCGCGCCAAGCACGCACTAAGTAGCAGGGCGACGGAACCATCAAGCCTCCTTAGTCGCCTCTTACGACATGCGTGGTAGGCTACAGTGTTGCTATTCTTTGCTTCCCTTATGGGCCCCGGCAACACACGGGAGTGGTATATAGATGTGCTAGTTACTATGATGGTATACAGACAATTATAATATATAGGTATGCTGGTTACAATGATGGTATATAGATGTGCTAGTTACAATGATGGTATACAGACAATTATAATATATAGGTATGCTGGTTACAATGATGGTATATAGATGTGCTACAAACGTGTGTGTACTAAGTGATTCAATGAGCATGATTCAGAAGGTCGAAGCTGGATCTGTACGTAGACAGTGGACTGAGTCGCTGCGGAAGTCTGTTGTCCGTAAAGTCACCTTCATCTTCGTCCCGGGACATGCGGGAGTCGAGGGAAATGAACGATCTGATAAACTGGCTGGCTCTGCACCCCCTGTAGATGGCCAGCCCATGGATCGTGCCGATGCTATTAACGTTCTCAAAGATATGGCGATAACAGAGGACTTTGACGTCAGTGATTCCACATCGCTGCCCAGGATGAAAGACTTGGGTGTAAGAATCGGCACTGCCAGACGTGAGAAGTACATCGGGAAAACGAGGTGCCTCGCCAACCAACACAGAACTGGCACTATTAGCCACCGGACTCTGATGCTTATGCTGGGGGGGGGGGGGGGGGGGAAAGGATCTGAGCACTTATGGACATGTCCGGAGTGCAATGAAGATACCCCAACTGATAACTGATAACTGAAGATGTGCTAGTTACAATGATGGATTGATGGTATACATACAATTATAATATACAGGTATGCTGGTTACAATTATGGTATATAGATGTGCTAGTTACAATGATGATATACAAATATCCTGGTGACATGGTGGTGTATAGGTATTTGGTTACTATGATGGTACATAAGTATGTTGGTTACAGTGATGATATGTACAGTGATGATATGTGTGTATGGTAAAACTAAACTATAATAATGGTAAATGTATATTGGTTTCAATGGAGGCATATGTATGTTGATTATAATAATAGTGTACCGTTGTGTTGCTTATATTGATGGTATATACTTATATTGATTATAATGATGGCGTATTATCTTGGTTGTAATTATGGTATATATGCGTGACGGTTATAATGATGAATGGTGATATATACTTATGTTGGTAATGTGTGCGTTGATTATACATTTTGTCAGATACAATGACTATTAATAAGCATGTTGGGCAAATGAATCTGACATATAAATCTGCAGAGATCTGGTTGCTATTGTTCTCATTATCAGATTATCCTGTTATCGTATTATGTCTGACGCCTACATCCAGTTCACACATCGGGGTCAGTTCATGGCCACTTGGAGACAATATGTGGCTGCGGGAAAGTATCTGTAAACCCTGGGTATACTATTGTCAACGAAACCACACCAAGAGAACCCTGTCCGACATTTATATTGTCGAGTGTATTTATTTGTAGGAACATTTATTGTTGGTTTCCGTTGAAAGAGCGGTCTGTTTTGTAATGTTTATTATTAGATTGTGCAAGATGCTGGAGGTCAAGGCGAGAACCGAATTGCGCCTGTGACCGCGCAGGAATAAAGTTATGCAGAGAGGTAGGGGCGTGTCTGAGTCAGTTCCGGAGGAGTGGCTTGCAGCGCAAAACCACGCGGGTTTCCCCCCATTCACCAAAAACCGCATGGCTTCGTGGCCGTTAGTCGCAGTCTTTTCTGTAAACACCCGCAGGCTTCTCAGTGTTGCCGAGATCGTGTTAGCGATCAGACGGTGGATATCATTCTTGGCGAAATAACTAACCACATGCATTTACCCGCAGACCTGAGCGGTTTTACACCGTATCACGAGAACCCTTACATGTCCGAGGTAGGGGTCATGGCAGGAGAACGGCCGCTGTCCAGCGTACTTAACGACCATCCCGGAGAGTTAGTAAAAACTGGAAGTCCGAATTTCCTTTGCTCGGTGTTACCTTCTCATTGGAGATCTAACAAGACACTGCCAGCACCGTTTAAAGTCGTGGCGTTGGGGGAAATCAAAGACGGGACTAAAGTTTGTATCACTGCAGGCAACGATGAAAATTTCTGTTCCGAGCTGAGAAACAACACTGCTACAATCAAAAACCAGGTGGCCAAATTCAACGATTTACGTTTCGTAGGAAGGAGTGGAAGAGGTGAGTCGGTGTTTTCTTAATTAAGTTATAGTCTCTGGTGTCTGTCGTTAGAATGACAAGATTAAGGGTAGACACTAGGATCACACTAATCTATCCGTAGTTAAGTTACTTAGGTTAAAGTCTGTCATGTCTCGTGAATGTCGATAGAATAACAGTATATAGCTTGAATGACACCAATATGTAGTTTCGTTACGTAGGTTAAAGTGTAATATTATATGTCGTGTCTGTCGGTAGAACTACAATGTAAACACTCGAATTACCCTTATCTGTAATTATAAAAGCTGGTAATCGTCGTCTCGGTCGTCAGAATGACAACTTTAAGGTTAGTAAGACATTAGTATTACACTAATATGTAGTTAAGTTACATCAGTTAAAGTCTGTAATATGTCGTGATTTCGACAGAATGACAATGTAGACACTCCGATTACGCTATGTAGTTAAGTAAGTTCGAGTCCTTAATATGTTCTGCCAGTCGACAAGCTTAAGGTTAGACAATAGGATTCCACCAATTTGTAGTTACGCAAGTTCGAGTCTGTAATATGTCATGTCTGTCGATAGAATGACAAGATTAAGGTTAGACAATAGGATTCCACCAATCTGTAGTTACGTAAGTTCGAGTCTGTAATATGTCATGTCTGTCGATAGAATGACAAGATTAAGGTTAGACACTAGGATTCCACTCAGCTGTATTGTAAGCTATGTAAAAGTCTAGCAGTCGGCGTGGCCGAAATCATAACAGCGCTCTAGCTCTGAAACTTCTGGTACTCTGAGGGTGGGGTAACGGGATCAACCCCTACACTGGTCAGTTGGACTTCAACGTTGACAACAGAAAGCAGTGGCAAACTACTCAACATTATAATTGCCGAGTAAATCAATATGGGAGTGGGGTTGATCCCAACGTCCGGAAAAAAACGTCCTGTTTGTTGTCTATAAACGGCTGTGTCTGTGGTTAGAATAACAAGATTAAGTCCATAAACCGCTGTGTATGTGGCTAGAATGACACGATTTGGGCTTACACCACTGTGTATGTGGTTAGAATGACAAGGTTAAGTCTATAAACCGCTGTCTGTAGTTAGAATGACAAGACTGGGTCTATAAACCGCTGTCTGTGGTTAGAGTGATAAGATTAAGTCCATAAACCGCTGTGTCTGTGGTTAGAATGACAAGATTGGGTTAGATATTAGGAATAAATTATACCTAGACGATTCCTGACGAATTAATGGGCATCCCACGGCACTTTAATCAGTTAAGAGCTCTTTTTGTTACGTAAGCCATTCTACCCCAGCTGTCACCGAACTCCTTCCATCTCAGTAGTGTATTATTGTTAATACCTTCACACCCAAACGGGTGTTATATGGTATATTTTTAATGGCTGTGAGGTTTTTGAAAATATTGCCGTTCCAAGTTTTGTATTCACCCTCTGTGGAGTTCATGCAATAAAAGGTATATACAAAACTTGGAACGGCAATATTTTCAAACACCCCACAGTCATTACAAATACACTCTGTACATACAGTACAGGGTCAAGCTCAACAACTGCTTAGGAAGGAAACAGTCAAGGTAATAACTGCTTACAATAGAACGAGTTAGTAGTTAGTCTGCAAATGTACCCCTCTTCCGCCGTACCTGTGGGCGTTGCGTGTTCGCTCGTCACGATTGAGAAATGCCGTGTCTCTGTAAACTTAATCCTGTGTCGAGGCACACCCCCTCAGTTCCGGGAATGCACTCAGGTTGAAAAGGTAAAGGTAGTCCCATAGCAGATACGGCGATACGGCGGTTAGGGTGTGATCTGTTAGGCCTTCATATATTCTAGGCTACGACATGTGAGACGCGGTTCCCTACCTCGTTGTCTTCTCTACCCGGTTAGACAACCTACGTGGTTAGACACCCTACCCAGTTAGACACCCTACCCAGTTAGTCACCCTGCCCAGTTAGACACCCACCCAGTTAGACACCCTACCCGGTTAGACAACCTACCAAGTTAGACACCCTACCCAGTTATACCCAGTTAGTCACCCTGCCCAGTTAGACACCCTACCCAGTTAGACACCCTACCCAGTTAGACAACCTACCCGGTTAGACACCCTGCCCAGTTAGACACCCTACCCAGAACATTCTGAAAAATTGTCGCGTACCCATTTTATTGCCGGCTCCGTGGCGAAGAGGTTTCGAGTGCAGTTCGTTACCTCGCATACCGCGTTCGAACCACATCTGTGGGCGATTTGGCAGCAGACCGCCTTGTGTTGGTATGTTTATGAAATGGCATGAGCGCCGGTCGTTCAGAAAGCAATGGCAAACTGCTGAGCGTAAACTTGCCCAGGAATCACGAACAGTCAAAATAAATGTTGGGGTTAACTGCGCCGTCCTGTAAAGCAGTGGTTCCCAAGCTTTTCAAGCAGAGGGCCATATCTACTATTTTCGGTAGTTAAGCGAGCCACAACATTATAAAATTATAAAAGTCGTGCAATATCATTCTTACCTTTCTTAACTTTCGTAAACAAAATTCTAAAACTGTAAAGGCAGTCAGTGTCAATACTACACTGCGGTCATTTTTTGGTCTAAAATCAAAAGTTCATTTAACAATACATTTTTAATCAGTTTCGAAAATCGCTAGTAATGTAATTAATTTACAATTGTAACTGTTCTTCATAATCAGTTACTTAAGATGTCAGTTTATCAATGTCTGGGCACAAATCTGTCGTGCCCAAAGTCATAAGCGCAGCTAGGTTACTGTCGGTGAGTCTGGAACATAGCTTGTTTTTTATAACAGCCATTGCGGAAAATGTGTAAGTCGAACCAAACCGAGAAATGTATCTCTGGGCGAATGAACGCAAGTGTTCCAATTGTTCGACAGACAATAGTCGCCAGAATGAAATCGTATGATCAGCTGAAATTTGCGGACTGAACAGGCGCATTCGATAATATCTGAACATAACAACCACGAGCAGAGTAAATTATCGCATGCTGACGGGGCTCTCAGAGTGCATTTTTTGAAATTATTAAAATATATTATATTAAATAACGAGGCCTCGCGTGCCCCTTACTAACAGCTCTCGGGCCACAAGTGGGCCGTGGTTTGGGAACCTCTGCTGTAAAGGATATGCAACTAACTATCCCTTATTCTGAATGTATTATAAAGAGGGTTCTGTTGCACCACTTCGTTGAACTCAAAAGCCAGTACATCTGATTTCGGTAGGCATGACAAGGACAATGACACATGGTGAAACCTCATGGGGCCACTCTTGCCCCTGGGGGTACCGCGAGCCCTTATTGTAAACAAATATGTCGATGCTGCCTTCCCTAGTCGTTGAGTCTCAGTCTATCTACATTGCATCGGGGGTTTGTGTCTCTGTTTTGTCCTGTTCCTACCTTTTGATCTGTCCTAATTGGGAGACCACGGGTATTAACGACGCTTTCGGCATAGCTCCAGGCGTCATTGGGACCAGCAAATGGGCCGATAGGAGACAGACGCGGAAGTGATGCTGTTGAGAACAGAATCCTGAACAAGTTTGTAGTTAAATCTGCGCTTAACCACGGCGCTGCCAAAGTCTGAAAGTCCTTTATGGTCGCTCGAACACAAGACAATTTAGTCATCGCGACACAAGTTAACACAGCCATAGAAAGTAGCATACAAGCCCTGGAAATGTGGATATACAGAAGAATATGTCATATTTCATGGACACAAAAATAATCAAATGCAGAGGTTCTAGAAAAACTGGGAATGAAGAGAGAGTTGATGAAAGAAATAAAGAGGAGGCAAATGAAAATCTCGGCCACGTTAAAAGACATGATACTCTTATAAAAACCATAATGGAAGGCAAAGTTGAGGGCAAGCGACCAAGAGGTAGACAACGATACAAGTGGGAAGATAAACATCAAGAGATAGACGAACATCAGCCTGACAGAATGTACAGTCAAGGCGAGAGACAGACAGTGGTGGAGATGCATTGCAGCCAACCTTCATTGTGGAGACGGCACCTGATTGAATGATATCAGGGCATCCCTCCTCATGCCACGTGACTTATTGGCTATATGGTGCCACTCCCATGTGTTGGGATCGGATCGGCATTCGTTGAGTGATACGGTCTCTATCATACCTTACTTCCCGGGATGTTCCTGGTGGCCATTTTAATCTGGGTTGCCATGGCAGCCCAGGGCAAGGAAATAATTCATCCCCATCGAGAGATTCGAACACAAGATCACAGGGCTGGTAGGCCGGCCATCGCGATTTATGTCGCTATATTTACTTATCTCATTGTGAGCACATAGTCTGGCATGACACTTCATTCATTCATTCATTCATTCATTCATTCATTCATTTATCATCGTAAAGTGCCACGCCTTTATATCAGTCTGTTTACTGACACCTTTACTAGTCATGACAATGGACGTGAGATTCCTCGCTTGGTGTCTTCCTCTATCTCTTTCCTCAAATCTTTCCAGTTGTCACAAATTCTGGTGTTTCTTTGCTCTAAATATGACCAGAAATGATTACTACCTCTTTCTCATGTTTGTGATCAGTTATCTTTGGGTTTTAGTCTCTTTCCCATGTTTGTGATCAGTTATCTTTGGGTTTTAGCCTCTTTCCCATGTTTGTGATCAGTTATCTTTGGGTTTTAGCCTCTTTCCCATGTTTGTGATCAGTTATCTTTGGGATTTAGCCTCTTTCAAAACCTTAGACTACTAGTCGAAGTTATATTCAGTCGTATGCCATGCTTTCTGAGCGGCTGACGCACATACCATTGTATAACATCGACGTAAAGTCGACTCTTTCCAAAACTCCTACCTCCTCCCCTAAGTCACAGACGTCCCACCCCCCCCTCCTAAGTCACAGACGCTCCTCCCCTAAGTCACAGACGCTCCTCCCCTAAGTCACAGACGCTCCTCCCCTAAGTCACAGACGCCCCCTTAAGTAACAGAAATCCCCCCCCCAAGTCATAGATTCCCCCCCCCCTAAGTCACATACGTCCCCTAAGTCACAGACGCCCCCCTTAAGAAACAGAAATCCCCCCCCCCCCCCCTAAGTAACAGACGCTCCCTCCCCCTAAGTCACAGACGCTCCTCCCCTAAGTCACAGACGCTCCTCCCCTAAGTCACAGACGCTCCTCCCCTAAGTCACAGACGCTCCTCCCCTAAGTCACAGACGCTCCTCCCCTAAGTCACACGCTCCTCCCCTAAGTCACAGACGCTCATCCCCTAAGTCACAGACGCCCCTTTAAGTAACAGACGCTCCCTCCCCCTAAGTCACAGACGCTCCTCCCCTAAGTCACAGACGCTCCTCCCCTAAGTCACAGACGCTCCTCCCCTAAGTCACAGACGCTCCTCCCCTAAGTCACAGACGCTCCTCCCCTAAGTCACAGACGCTCCTCCCCTAAGTCACAGACTCCCCCACCTTAGACACAGACGCCCCCCCCCCCCACCCCTAAGTCACAGACGCTCCTCCCCTAAGTCACAGACGCCCCCTTAAGTAACAGAAATCCCCCCCCCCCAAGTCATAGATTCCCCCCCCCCCTAAGTCACATACGTCCCCTAAGTCACAGACGCCCCCTTAAGAAACAGAAATTCCCCCCCCCCTAAGTAACAGACGCTCCCTCCCCCTAAGTCACAGACGCTCCTCCCCTAAGTCACAGACGCTCCTCCCCTAAGTCACAGACGCTCCTCCCCTAAGTCACAGACGCTCCTCCCCTAAGTCACAGACGCTCCTCCCCTAAGTCACAGACGCTCCTCCCCTAAGTCACAGACGCTCCTCCCCTAAGTCACAGACGCTCCTCCCCTAAGTCACAGACGCTCCTCCCCTAAGTCACAGACGCCCCTTTAAGTAACAGACGCTCCCTCCCCCTAAGTCACAGACGCTCCTCCCCTAAGTCACAGACGCTCCTCCCCTAAGTCACAGACGCTCCTCCCCTAAGTCACAGACGCCCCTTTAAGTAACAGACGCTCCCTCCCCCTAAGTCACAGACGCTCTTCCCCTAAATCACAGACGCCCCCTTAAGTAACAGACGCTCCCTCCCCCTAAGTCACAGACGCCTCCCTAAGTAACAGAAGCTTACCCCCCCCCCCCCCCGTCGGGTCACAGAACTCCCCCCCCCCCCCCCCCAAGTCACAAGGCGCCTCCCACTAAGTCACAAACCCCTCCCCCCCCCCTAAGTAGCATACGCGCCCCCCCCCCCCACCCCCCCCCCCCCCAAGTCACAGACGCCTCGCCCTAAGTCACAGATGTCCCCCAAAGTCACAGACGCAGATAAACAACGGGACAGAGAGACACAAACGAGAAAACATCGGTCACGTCTGAAGCCCAGGTTTGTTTGCGTATTGTTGCCACCAGGACCTAAATGTAACTGAGTACTAGCTCATCTGTCTTCTGGGATGATACCGAATCTGTCGTCCGTGGCTTGAAGTACGTGCAATGGCGTAGTTGATTTCATACATGACCTTTGAGTGATGCGCTTCTGGTATAACAAAACATGGCACAGTCTGCAAGCAATCGATCATGTACAGTTTGCTCCACCTAGTGGCGCTTACATTGTATTACAACATAGAAGATTATCAATTGGGCCACCATTTGTAGTATAATATTCATTCACACATGTACCACGTCCAGCGGCGTAGGCAGTCGTGTTTCTCCACACACATTTGGCCTCTGTGTTCGTGATAAGTTCTACGCTGTCGATGATCCGTGCCACATTTCCTGCCTCTGTTGACATCAGTCTGTAATACACTCGATCTTTCCGGTTGTCATAACGTTCTCGCTTCATAACAACACAACAAATGCAGTTCAGTGGCATATATAGTATCTGCTTCTTCCTATTGTCCATGCCGCGTGACATTAGTGATAATGTCTGTCCACAGTCTTTTATCTCGTGTATGACCAGTCATTTCGGGTGCCGATGTTCCTTCATGCCACAATATCAAACTGTCCAGCATATTCTCACTCGGTCTTCCAACTTACCCGTTGTTACGACGTACTCCAGCTGTCATTCTCTGATGACATGCTCAAAGAACGTGGACTGTCTTCATCTGAGGCAAGTAACCTGTCGTAAGATGTCACTATGGAGGGTTGGTGTCAGTCTGGCTGCATCATGCCGTAGAGAACTTAAGCTGCAAAATCCGACCAATCAGGAACAAGTCTACAAAGTGCTTGCATTGAGTTCATTGATGACATTTGCGAAGCAGCAGAGGCAGAAGCAGCAGCAACTGCTGAAGTAGCTGCAACAGAAGCAGAAGCACAAGGCTGTAACCCACGAAGTGGTCTTAACCCAATCTTAAGTATTCGTGTTTATTTCACACGTGGCTATGAATCAATCTACCCTTCGTAAAACAAATCTAAGGAAAGGAACGATAAGCATCTAGACCGCATGTGGCCGCATGTGGCCCGCCGGGAGTCATGTTGTGGCCCTCGGAGTGGGAAACGACGATGTGGTCGCAGCTGTAGCACGCTTGCTTGTTTACTTTAATTAACAAAAAAATTTTAAAAAAAATTAGGTGTGTGGCCTGGCAGGAAATATTATTTCTGAAATTTGGCGCCTGCTGAAAAAGTTGGCCACCCCTGATCTAGACAGAGAGTTGGTCACTCAGCCTCAGAATTTCATGACCTAGATTACAAGTCCTACCATAAAATAACATTTTACTACAAGGATATACACATGTGCACACGTGTATAAATACACATTAACGCTATCACGCGCACGCTCATTCATACGTTTACACACACTCGCTCACACACAAACACTCTTACAACAATTCATAGAACGCTTACGCTGTTATATCCTTATCTACACGGTGGACTTTCACGTCCTCGTTGTCACATCCCCCACCCTGATGGTGGCAGTTGCAATCGTTGCAACATCGGCGGTCACGTACGTGTCAGAATCATCCTCACTCGCGGATGCTGGACACCCACTCCCAGGTCAGTCCAGTCTTAAGTGGGTACCAGGAAATGTTCTAAATGGTAAAAGCGACCGGCATTGTTTTAACCACATCTCGCACCCAGTGTCCACTGATCTGTACAAACCTGGGTTAGCACCATATACCTAGGGCAGTCGCGGTAAGCCCGTGGCTAGTTCGCTGGCCTACCGAATCCCCATCGAGGTGGGTGGGTTTTAATTGGCCTGGGCTCGCAGGTCGACCCACTCTAAATGAGTACCGGTACATTTTGTGGGAGGTCAAGCCGAACGGCATCATATTCATGGCATAGCTCATCGAGTGCTGACTGGTCTCTACTATCACAATTTGCCCTGTCCGCACCTCAAGTAGTGGGGGTAGAATAGTCCTTCACCTCAAGGCGTGGGGGTAGAATAGTCCTTTACCTGACTGTCCTGACTATATAGCCATGACGCGCCTCGAGTTGCCGAAGAGGGGCCTATACATTATTATTATTATTATTATTATTATTATTATTTATTGTTATTTATTATTATTATTTATAATTATTTATAATTTATTATTATTATTATTACTATTATTATTATTATTTTTATTATTATTATTATTATTATTATTACAACTAACTTCTCAACGTATGACAGAACTTTTTTTCCCTTTTTTTTTTTGGTTTGTTTGTTTGTTGTTTTTTTGTTTTGTTTATTAGTACCCTTCTTCTTCTTATAGTCCGTGCTGTGTGGCGTTGGTGATCATGCCTGTCCACAGCTTTCTGTCTCTTGTGCAAACAATCATTTTGAAACCAAAGTTCATCAATTCCAAGATGTCAGACTGTTCAGCATCTTCTCTCTCTGGGTCTCCCGCGGCCTCTCCCCCCCCCCCCCCCCTCGCCCACAACTGCCCCGTTGGTACTACATACTCCAACTTTCCCCTTCTCATGACATTCCCATAGAATGTAAGCTGTCTTCTTTTGATGCGAGCAACTAGTTCTCTATATGTGTTAACATTGTTCAATATATCTTCATTGCCCTTTCACTGTGTTTTTATTATTCTTCTAAAAGACCTGATCTCCGTAGCTTCTTCCATATGTCTCCTACCTCACTTGTCTACTAATTGTCCAAGATTCGCTTCCGTACAATAGGATTAGCCCAATATAGCTCTTAAGAACTCTTTCCCTCACCACGATTGCCGAAGATATTGACAGTAGGCTCACAACTTGTTTCGGATAGTCTTTCTACAAACGTCATCTTTTGCCATATAATGAGGAGAAAGGCGTTGGAATCATCATGCCGACCAGACACATCAGTCGGAGAATTGGCAGAGGCTGACCGAGAGAAGTGATGATGAGTGGACTGAGACAGTGGCATGGAGGAATATCATCAGCCGAGTTGATTCAGAGCACCAAGAACCGAATTCTGCGTAGAGACATGGACGCCTACGCCAGGTGGAAAAGCTTATGATTCAATCATTTTTCAATTACCTCTATCCCATTTAACCTCATAAGCGAAGTTATATTTAGGGCTACCCATCCCAGTCTCAAAAAGAAAATTAATTTCAAAGGAATTATCCATAGAAGTTAACATGGTGTTAATGATGAGTCTTTCTGCAATGCATGAATATATGTCAATCTCTTGGGTTTGTTTCCCCCCATAAAATAGTTACTTATAGCCATAATGGCTTTCCATAGTCTATACAGCTAATATTGCCTTGCGCAATGCTCCAGAACTACCTTGACAAAATGATTGACATTACAATTGTCTCACGAGAATAATCATGTATCGAACCCTTTTACTGTAAAACGTCAAAATTCCGAAACCAGTAGATATAGGTTATGGGGTCGGGACAGAGTTTCCGTGTGTTTTCGGAAGCCTCGTTTCTGCGGTTCGTGATTTCCGTTACACCGAAATTGATTAGCAATTGCGATGTCTAAATGTAGGCGTAGAATTTGCCAAATCGTACTATGTAATATAGTATTGGAAAGTAGTGGAAGGTGGGGGAAGATTTAAAAAACGCAGAACGATCGATTAGTTTCAAGGACGAATTGCTCAATCGGACATGCTGCGTGGATAATGGCCGCACTCATTTTAGTGTCAGAATTACTGGTGTCTGCTTACTATGTGGCTTCAGAGCCGGATATCGTCCTACACACATCTGGGAATGAGCGTTCATTTATATGTTGTTGTTTTTTTAATTTTTATTTTCTGATTTTGCGTCTGCTCGCTTAGAACTAGAACGTAGTCCACATACACTCTACTGATAGATGCTACTACTAGTGAGGTTTAGCTTTCCCAATTACCAGTGTCCATCGTCATCAGGCGAACCCTCTCCGACTTCTGAGGTACTTGTAATTGACGTCCCAGTCAAGTACGAGACGTCTAACTGACCGGGGTGGGGAAGGTACCCACTACGCCACGGTTATAAGAGAAATGTTCTCGCGTTAACCCTCTTAGTCACGCCGGCTTTCGCTTCCATCCTATGTAAACCTGCTGGTGTGGTCTGACTGAATTCCTCTGTCTGTAAGTTAGTCTGTATGTATATGTCAGTAAGGAGCTACATATTTACATCATTTGTATGAATATAAGAAATTAAGTTTATGTGCACTTGCATACATGAGTGGGAGCGTAGTAGGTAGCACGTCTGCCTGTCCACCCAGGTGTCATGTTTTCGGATCCCTATCAAGGTGGAGATTTTTTACAAATTGACAAGGGATCAGGCTTAGGTCAGTAATATTTCATCTACAAGTTAGATATTTCATTGTCTGCAGACTCGACGGTTGTGGATCAGGCTTAGAGTTGTAATATTTCATCTGCAGGTTTTAGATATTTCATTGTCTACAGACTCGACAGTGGGGATCAGGTTAAGGTTGGTAATATTTCATGTACAGGTTTGAGATATTTCATTGTCTTCAGACTCGACCCAATGTCCCAATAAAACAGATGTGCAGAATGTTCTTTCACTTGTATATTGCCTAGTGTGTCTTCTAGAGGTCGGCATGGCCGTCCCGTTTATCGGACTTGCGCTTAAACTGCCTGTGCTGTGACGGTAGGGTACTATGTTCGCTCTACACACTGATCAGTTGGACGTTAACATTGACTTCTCGTCCAGAGTGCAGTAGCAAATTACTGAAAATACAATTGCCCAGAAGCTAAACACGGCAGATCATGGTGCCCTGTACAGGACATGTGACAGTAATGTGACTTCTAAACTCTACTACTTTCTTCTCGTTCTATGATGCTTATTAATACCCGTACATTTATTTCCTTATATGACCTAAAAGATCCCCCAAACAATGGATGATGTTGTTATTGCAATTGCCTACATTATTTAAGCAGATAATATATATCTGCTGAAAATATGCACACGCACTGTTTGTTATAGATAGGCATATTTGTGCCACATCTGTATCATAGTGGCATTCGCCGTCGCCTGCCCCAATCCTCGTACCTCCTCGGTGACGCCTCTGTGTGTATATGTGTAGATATGTGTACGTGTGAATGCATGCCTGTGCATAGTGTTCTGTATGTTGTACTAGATCTGCGGTGTAAATTGATCACGGCACTTGTTCATAATGCGCTCCAGTCGTGCTAGCTCAGATGCCGCAGTCTGTCTCGCGGTTGTGAAATATGTTTTCCGATTAGCTCTCTTCTTCTTCTTCTTCTTCTTCTTCTTCTTCTTCTTCTTCTTCTTCTTCTTCTTCTTCTTCTTCTTCTTCTTCTTCTTCTTCTTCCTCTTCCTCTTCCTCTTCTTCTTCTTCTTCTTCTTCTTCTTCTTCTTCTTCTTCTTCTTCTTCTTCTTCTGCTTCTTCTTCTTCTTCCTCTTCTTCTTCATCACGGAAGAAGAAGAAGGAAGAAGAAGAAGAAAAAGAATGTACACAATAATTGAACAATCTGTTGAGTTGAGCTAAGAACCAACATCACTGCACTCAGGATATTCCCATACCAAGCTCCGTCCCCTCGTTCAACAGCCAGCGAAGAGTCACATCGCTAATCGTTCCCACTGCTATCTGATTGAAAGTTATCCTGGTCTTTCTTCTCAGTTTTGATATTTTTCCAGCACCCCTGCCGATCCCCCGCAATCTCATTCTTTCCACATACGGATTCTCACTCTGTTCTCCCGCCTTCTCCACTTGGTCCCATAGGCGCATGACCACCTCTTCCTTTTCCTTAAACACAACAAATTCCCTTTATCAACATTTCACTATCTCGCCTAGCCTCTTCATATTCACACATATCCAGCTTCCTCCCCGTTCTTCCTCCCACCTCCTCCTACACCCAAAAGCTAACATGGGTGTCATATTACACAACCAAGTGATCTTTTTGAATCTTGTTTCACAAAAATCGCTGAGGAGTTGCAATTTGCCTGGGGACGATCTATAAGAAAATCAATCTGCTGCCGAGCGCCGAGTCAAGAGTCGCAGGTGTGGCATGAGCATAGCAGTACTTCCGGCAAGCCATGGCGTTTTAATTGCCAGTCAATTAGTAATGGTTCTTCCGATCCGGCCAGGTCACTTGTGACAAGATAAGTCACTTCTAGGCGGTGTAGTCTCCGGTTTATATACATCATTCATGTTGTCTTTGACAATCTTGCCTTGCAAATGGTTTACAGTAATCGGAGGACGGAAACACATTTGCACAATTTCTTTTAAATTCATCTTCTTCGCTCCTTTGTGTGTGTGTGTGTGTGTGTGTGTGTGTGTGTGTGTGTGTGTGTGTGTGTGTGTGCGGGCGCGCTCGCGCGCGTGCGGGGGGGGGGGGTGCGTCGCACATATTTCTGCACCTCAAAAGTCAATGTGTCAGACTTCGGCATGTATCTGTAAACGGTTTACTTCTTGCAGACAGATTTCATTCAGTGTAACGACGCTGAATCTATCAGTGTGTAGATTTTCTTTCCTAGCAATGCTTGCCAGGGTCATGGCCTTACGGCCTACCCTTTGCAATTTCCAAATACCGTGGGATTTGTCACTTGCACACGGGACTTCCAGTTTTTCGCCTTTATAAAAAAGGTTATTCGATCTCACTACCCAGGAGCTTATTGGCACATGTGATATCATTAGATACCCGGCCCTATTCTGAGATCGAACCCGAGACCTTTGAACCTGTGACGGACACGATACCCTTTTATGTACACCCCTCCCCATGTATGTAACTATTCTATATAATGTTAGTACCTACGGCAGTCTAACAATGATTGCCTGAAAGAGGCTAATTAAACTAGAACATGATATACAACAACAACATTAAGAAAGAAACAAACGGTTTTTTTATGTTTATTTTTTTTTGTGGGGGGGGGGAGATCATGTGATGAGAAGACTGACATTGGAGAACATCGTGACAAGTGGAAAGATCAAGGGGAAGAGAGGCAGAGGCCGACCAAGAGAAATGATGCTGGATGGTTTGATACGGCGACATGGAGGGACATCATCAGCAGAGTTGATCCAGAACACCAAAGACCGAGATCTGTGGAGAGTCATGAACGTCTACGCCAGCTGACAGGGCACTTGATGATGATGATGATCATGATGATGATGATGATGATGATGATGATGATGATGATGACAGTGTGAGGGTCGTTAACATCTTCCTCAGATCAAAATGGGTGGCGAGTTAAAACAGTTTGAGAAGATTGAGAAGCTCTGTTCTGCCCATTATGACAATCGTCAGGCAATTATTTGTTGATGCCATGTCACTAGTTAGTTCCCAGGGGAAGTTAGCAAGCAAAGTCACGAGAGCATCATATGTCTACTCATGTGAACTATAACAGTACGAGTTCATCTAGCAAATGTGCACAGTGATCTCTCAACTGTTTCAAGTTGACAGATTGACAGACTTTTAGTTCTAGCCTCTTCCTTATTATGTGTCTGTCTCATCAATTAGAGTTGTAGTATCTTTATAGTCTGTGGATTGTTGTTGTTGATGTTGTTGTTGTTGTTCTTCTTCTTCTTCTTCTTCTTCTTCTTCTTCTTCTTCTTCTTCTTCTTCTTCTTCTTCTTCTTCTTCTTCTTCTTCATTCACCAGAAATGTTTGTTTGGGTGTAAATGTGCTGTGCCTGTTTACAGCAAAGATATTTGCGCCTTTCTGGCGATACATGTCCTAATTCTTCGGGCGTTTGTTGACCGGGTAAGCCTTCTTGAGTGTTTCGTAGGATATTCCACGCTCTCAATTTGTGGTGTCGTCCTCATCCCTCCATCTACAGGGGGGTGTCCCGGCGTGCCTGTCTAGAACAGCTCAATGCGTGCCGGTCGGCTATCAAGAGAAGGCAGGGGCACATCATGGGCATTCGCCGCCATCCACGGAAGATTCCATAATTGCAGAGCCGACACATGGCGCTATGATAAAGGACTCACACACATGAGATGTTACACTGTATTGCAACAAGCGGTCTTGCCAAAACAAGCTCGCGAGAAATTCACAGACTTGCCGTGTTGTTGGATTGATATCGGATGAAATATTCATTAAGCTGGCCGTGTCATTAGCCGGATTACAGTATACAACATATGGCCCACGGGATACGTGCTGCACTCCAAACAGGACGAGATGGCTCCCATAGTGTCCATAAACTGACACGAACATAATTCTAGGTATTGGCAATCCGTAATAGTCAAATAATATTATGATAGTCTGTGTGCTTCAAATTAGCGTATCGTAAGGGTTGGACCCATATTTGTGTAGACCAAACGGCACTTAGGGGTGATATGGTCGTCTTTGCTTCCCAAGACATTTCCCTGTATCCATTTTACAACTCTAGGATCCCAGATAATTTTTTTAATTCGAAACCGCACTGGTGGAGATCGAACCCAGACTTCACAGACTTGCCGTGTTGTTGGATTGATATCGGATGAAATATTCATTAAGCTGGCCGTGTCATTAGCCGGATTACAGTATACAACATATGGCCCACGGGATACGTGCTGCACTCCAAACAGGACGAGATGGCTCCCATAGTGTCCATAAACTGACACGAACATAATTCTAGGTATTGGCAATCCGTAATAGTCAAATAATATTATGATAGTCTGTGTGCTTCAAATTAGCGTATCGTAAGGGTTGGACCCATATTTGTGTAGACCAAACGGCACTTAGGGGTGATATGGTCGTCTTTGCTTCCCAAGACATTTCCCTGTATCCATTTTACAACTCTAGGATCCCAGATAATTTTTTTAATTCGAAACCGCACTGGTGGAGATCGAACCCAAGACCCCCCCCCCCTCCCCCACAGTACGACAGGCGAGCGTCTAGCCACTACGCTACCGCGGCTACCAAATGCAAATCCAACAGATTTTGTTATTTTATTTTAACCTCTACAGAATCACAACCATTTTTGTGTTTGTTATTCTGTTTCCATATTTCATTTAAGATGGCGAGACACATGTATTTGTAACAGTTTTCCGTGACAATGCCAACCCTACGCAATCAATCGAGGGTTCATGGGAGAACCATTGAATATTTTGGTTTAATATATTACTCTGGTTTCATCGCGAAAGATGAATAAGGCCATTTCTTTCTTTCGAAGTCCCGGTTTAAGAATGGCCGTTCTTCGTGGGACGCTAAAAGACTAAATTGAAAGTGAAAAATTGTTCATTCCCCTCTCGAATTCTACTCTTAATCAGATTGACGAAATGAAAGGCGGGGAAGAGTGCGGTGTGATGCTTTGCGTTAACCGGATGTGGCCAGATGTGTTTCATCAAGGGGAGCCAACTTCACGGTCTGTTCACACTTTTTTGCGTGAGGGTTTCCTCTTAATTGGTCGCATTTAGAATGGCGCCACGGGAACATTCTGGAATGACGCGATCCCTGCTGCTGCTTGAAACGTTATTAATTCTGAGGATGTTTTCCGAGGGACTGGCGAGAAGTTTGGCTTTTGAGGTTTAGATTTCACAGAACACGAAGGGACTCAGCATAGAGGTCGATTTTTGTCACAGTTAGCCAGCCTTCATTTTGCCAGTATAATCGGGTGCAATGAGTGTCTGATAGATCGAGGCGCTGTTTGTAACAGTCTGAAATTGTCATTCAAAGATATGGTCGTCTTACATTAGGACTCGCGGTACATTGGGAATCATTGAGGCCATAAAAATAGACAACTACATTTATAGCCGCTTATTTTGACATGGGACACAATAAAGGGCAGAAATAGATATCAAAGGACACGCTTGACAACAGAAAAGTTGACAATCATGATTATCCCCATGGGCGATAATCCCTTTCAGATTATATCCGACGTCACGTGATTATTAATCTGAAGCTGAGATGTGCCCTAATTATAACTTCTCTTTTGAGGTTTAACGGTGTTGAGGTAATGGAGAAAGGGAAGAAAATGTGGATGCATTTACACCTAACCCGTTAAGTCTAGATGACATAGTCACCTCACTGAAGGACCAGATCACCTCACTGAAGGACCAAATCACCTCACTGAAGGACCAAATCACCTCACTGGAGGACCAAATCACCTCACTGGAGGACAAAGTCACTTCACTGGAGGATCAAATCACCTCACCGGAGGACCAAATCACCTCACTAGAGGACCAAATCACCTCACTGGAGGACCAAGTCACCTCACTGGAGGACCAAAATCACCTCACTAGAGGACCACGTCACCTCACTGGAGACCAAGTCACCTCACTGGAGACCAAGTCAACTCACTAAAGACCAAGCCCACTTACTGGAGACCAAGTCAACTCTAGAGACCAAGTCAACTCACTAGAGGATCAAGTCAACTCACTGAAGGCCAAGACATCTCACTGAAGGACCAAATCACCTCACTAGAGGACCAAGTCACCTCACTAGAAGACCAAACCATCTCACTGAAGGACCAAATCACCACATTGGAGGACCAAGTCACCTTACTGAAGGACCAAATCACCACATTGGAGGACCAAGTCACCTCACTGAAGGACCAAATCACCACATTGGAGGACCAAGTCACCTCACTAGAGGACCAAGTCACCTCACTGAAGGTCTTTGAGAACAAAAACAACTCCCCTCCTCGAATGGATGCAAACCAATGACGACCGGGAGAGAGGCCAATGCCCCAGCCACTGAGCTGCAGCGGCTCGCAATGGAACGTACCCTACGTTAAATACCCTTATGTTAACATTAACAGTGGAACGTACCCTACGTTAAATACCCTTATTTTAACATTAACAGTGGAACGTACCCTACGTTAAATACCCTTATTTTAACATTAACCAGGTTTTCCATAACCCTATTTTCGAGCCCAATATTTCACCATCTGGTCTACAGCGCGGATAGCCTAAACCGCTGAAAGGCAGCCGCCACCGCCCTCGGGAAAGCATGCTGCCGACCCTAGTATTTATGTTCAAATAATAATCTATCCACATTGGCATTAGCAAAACGATTTCTCCCTTCCACTCATGTTTGTATTTCTAGAAGGTAGACTTGTTCTTGCCCATTGTTCTCGGCTGTATTGTCACAAAACACGGCGGTATTGTGTTGGCCGATCAGCCTAAGATGGCGGCTCCTTGAGTCTGGTGAAAGTTCTAACTGGGATGGCCACATCTGTTCGCATCTTGGTGGCCGAGAAGTGGTTTCTGCGCGTAGATTGATGTGCTGCCTTTCAAAATGTCACTTTCTTTTTCTACTGTAAGCTCAGTCATCTGACTGATTTCACTCGTGTAAGTTTCCTTGTTACTTGATTTCGCTTCTTAGGTTAAGTTAAATATTGTGGCTTGATTTCTCTCATGTGATTATGATTTCCCTCCTGTACGTTCAGTCTTGTAACTTTGTTCTCTCCTGTAAGGTCAGTCTTGTAACTTTGCTCAATCTTATGACATTGCTTAATCTTATGACATTGCCCAATCTTATGACAGTGCCCAATCTTATAACATTGCCCAATCTTATAACATTGCCCAATCGTATGATATTGTCCAATCTTATGATATTGCCCAATCTTATGACATTGCCCAATCTTATGATATTGCCCAATCATGTTCCTTTGGTTTCTTGTCGGATGTTTAAATGTTGCTCTGTTGCTTATCGGAAGCCGAGCTAGCGCAATGGTTACCATTCATGCCTGCCGTCCCGGTGATCGTGTGGTCCAATCCAATTTGAGGCGGAACGTGTTTTAATTGGTCCAGATTTCCCAGGTCGACACATCCTAACATTGGTACTAGTAAATACCTGGGGAGTATAGGTTACCGTCGGGGTATTAATCACATAATCCATCGAATGTCGATTGGTCTAAAGACATGAGGCGTGCGGCGTAGACTTAATATTTCTCTTGACGTGAAAGAGGTTAACTACTAGACCTGCTTATATTTCTCATCTTCTTCTTCTGCGTTCATCCGGAGTTTTTGTTTGTTTTTCTTTTTCGGACGTGATTGCGTTGTGCCTGTTTACAGCAGAGCTGCGTTCTTGCGCCGTTAGGCCGACACATCCGACTTCTGCGGGCATTTGTTGACCGGGTTAACCTTCCCGGGGATATTTCTCATCTGATAGTACATGTGAATGCCACCTTATTTTAATGCCATTCTAAAGTGTCGCATATGCCTGTCTGTCTGTTTGTCTGTCTGTCTGTCTCTGTGTGTGCAAGCGTGCGTGCCTGTGTGTAGGTATATGTCTGTATTTGTTCTACCTTTAGTGTGTCCCTGTACCCGCCCATCCCTCTGCCCGTCAGTCCATCAATTTATCCACCATCCATCCATTTGTCTGTATGTCTGTCTGACAGACCACCTATGTGCGATGAATAATTATTATTATTCAGTTGACCACTGCCTACGTTTCTGCCACAAAAGACGCTTTCAAGATAGAGAGACAACTTTATAGATCCCTGTGTAATCCCTCGAGTACCATCCTCAAGATCATTAATTGCCTTTGAACACAGCATGTAACTCAGCAGTTGTATCATCTGAAAACAGGTTCCCCTCGCTCGCTCGCTCTCTATCTCTCTATCTCTCTCTCTCTCTCTCTCTCTCTCTCTCTCTCTCTCTCTCTCTCTCTCTCCCTCTCCCTCTCTTTCTCCCTCTCCCTCTCCCTCTCTTTCCTCTTCTTTCTCCCCTTCAGTCTCCCCCTTCTCCCTCCTTCCCTTTCTCCCTCCCGCTCCCTCTCTCTTCCATTCTCTTACTTCCATTCTCCATCCTCCCTCTCTCTCTCTCCTCCTCCTCCTCCTCCTCTCGCCACACACACTTAGTTGTTTTCATCGTATATATTGTTGTTGTACCCTGCCGCAGCCGTATTTCTCCTATCAGTTACATCGGTCTGATCAGGTTTTCTGCAATGCCTGCTCATCTGCACTAAACGTTGATCGCTTGGCTTAGCATACATTATAACTAAGCTGCATTTGATCTCCCTGGAATTAATTAAACCAATAGGCAGCGAAATCTACGCTTCCATGACTGGCGTCAACAGCTTGGCGGATTTGCTGTATTATTGAACGTAGGCTGGATCGCTTGCTTCTAGTGTTCCTGGCTTTCTTTTCTATCTTCTCAGAATTCCCCGTTGGTTGACGGGATAATCAGATATCTGGACAATGGGCGGCTGTCATTCGGCCACCTCGGGAAACTGTCCAGTTTGTTGACCGGCTGAAGTTTCGCTTTAGATAGCAAAAGGAGATAGGCCATATTTTTTGGTCATTGTTTTATGCCAGTCTGCTTCCCAAAGGGAACAGGAACGTTCGTTAAGTGTGTTTATATTGGTCTGTGGTATGAAAGAAATTATTTGAAAGGCAAAAGAATCTACTTCATTGCACCGGGTTTATCCCAGATGGCTCGGTCTCTTTCCGCAGGGCTGCCTGTCGAAAACTCCATAGCTCCAGCGACGACCTCCTCGAGTCTCCGAGAAAACTGCACTCGTGTACCCAGTAGATCGGGATCGAATCCACAGCCTTCATAGCGCTAGGCAGGCGACGTAACCACTTCGCCACGGACTGGTATGACTGAGTATATACTAACACAGACAGTATGCTGTCATCACTTTATGATATAACTGAGTATATACTTACACAGAGATTGCGGTCATAACTTTCTGATATGACTGAGTATACATTTACACAGACAAAATGCTGTCATCACTTTATAACTGAGTATATACTTACACAGACAGTATGCTGTCATCACTTTATGATATAACTGAGTATATACTTACACAGACAGTATGCTATCATCACTTTATGATATGACTGAGTATATACTTACACAGACAGTATGCTGTCATCACTTTATGATATGACTGAGTATATACTTACACAGACAGTATGCTGTCATCACTTTATGATATGACTGAGTATATACTTATACGGACAAAATGCTGTCATCACTTTATGATATGACTGAGTATATACTTACACGGACAAAATGCTGTCATCACTTTATGATATGACTGAGTATATACTTACACAGACAGTATGCTGTCATCACTTTATGATATAACTGAGTATATACTTACACAGACAGTATGCTGTCATCACTTTATGACATTTACACACATAAACACCAGCCCTGTTAAATGGGTCGCTAAATGACTCATCTTTCTGGCTGTATTGTCCATAATTGAAGCTGGTTATTTAAAGGGTAACACACCGACCACAAACGCTATTGGACGCCGATTCAAATCCAGGCACGTAGTTAGTACATAAAGAAGCACTTTCATTGCACTTCGTGTGTTGCATAAGGGCTCTAGTTCTCTCCCATAGCTCGAGCAAGGAGAATTTCAGCACAGTCACGAAATCCGTTGCGTCGTCTAGAACTCAAATGTGTAGATACTACTCCATTATACCACTAACCCTACCCCGTTCAAAGGTCAGAAGAGAAGTTATATTAGGGTCCATCCCTGGCTCAGATTAATAATCATGTGACCTTTTTTGTTTTAGCATATCCTTTACAGGACTTAGCTGTCAACACCAGCATCTTTCAGCTGTATGTTGATCTCTTGGCAAGTAGTTTGCCATTGCTTTCTGAGCGGCCGGCTCACATACCCCGTAAGTTACCGATGCGATCCGAACCACTGCTGATTTGAACCGTCATCACGTTACCGGCGAGAGTATACGAGATTACGGAGAAAAGTCATAACCTCTAAGCCACGAAGCCGCGGATATTAATTTGAAGGCGAGTGTTATCCAAAGAGGGTATTTAAAGGCTTAGCAAGCAATATATACCAGAATTACATTTGCTATAAAAATTCGCCTGTGAGTCAGTTTTTAATGTGAAATTTAGTCTATGTCGTGAGACCTGTTCGATCTGCTCTTATCCATGTTCAAAAGCCAGTGGATTTCTAAACGTGCGCAAAGTGGGGCGGGACTGTCCGTGACGCTGCTTACATCTACACGTGACGCTGCTTACATCTACACGTGACACTGCTTACATCTACACGTGACACTGCTCACATCTACACGTGACACTGCTCACATCTACACGTGACACTGCTCACATTTACTCGTGACACTGCTCACATTTACACGTGACACTGCTCACATCTACACGTGACACAGTCCGCATCACCCGTGATGTACAGTTTGGTCACATATACTGGCCTGGCTCTGTGGCTTATGGGATAGAGAACCGCAGTTTCACAACTTCGCCCGACACACCGAGTCCAGGGTTGGAAATCAGCGGCGGTCGATTTGGTGGCAGATCGCTTGTTTTGACGTTGCTGGTATGAGGCCTCGGCCGTTCAGAAATCTTTAAAACATTGCATGTTTTGACATTGATGGTATGAGACCTCGGCCGTTCAGAAATCTTTAAAACATTGCATGTTTTGACGTCGATGGTATGAGACCTCGGCCGTTAAGAAATCTTTAAAACATTGCATGTTTTTGCAGGACGTTGCGATCAACCCCCAGCTCGACTTGATTTTTTCAAGGCAATTTTACGTACATTAGTTTGCTACCACCTCTCTCCGTGGCGATGGCGTTGCGGACGCGATTCGTAATGCCGCTTACCTGCGTTCGAAACACAACTGTGACCGATTTGGCAGCAGACCGTGTCTCGCTGGTTGTAACTTGTTGGTATGGGAGCCGATCGTTCAGAAAGAAATGGCAAACTACTGAACGTAAAATTGCCCAGTAAATCACAAAATGCTGATAAGTGCTGGAGTTGACTGCAACATCCTGTTAAGGACATGCAACTAACTTAAAGCGCCGTATAGCTATAATATGCCAGGATGGCTTTTAAGTGAGTCCTTGGTCTGCTCTTAAATATTTCACTGTCTTTAAATTAACCTAAATACACCAGAGCATGATATTGAAGTTCTGTTTTCTTTCTGGCGACTTCACGCCCAGCAAGGTTTACTCAAGGCATCTGTTTGAGTTGCATGCCCATCTCTGAAATTATCTAGAGCGTCGCAAGAACATATCCGCGCGTGCCTGGGACAATTAGACTTGACCAAGTTTTCATCAGAAGTCACTCTCTGGTCACGCCACATATAATCCCCCATTAGCCCCAAATATGGCCCCCAAACAAGAGCTCCCACCTCGGCCAATATGGGACTAAACTAACCCGGCCAGAGGCCGGCTAATCATGGGCTATCGGGCCGTGTCTGTACATGGCCCCTGCGTCCATTGGATTGACCCCGACTAGGAGGTCACGTCGGGACAATTTCAACTTTAACCTCCAGAGCAGGCAAATACAAAGATCTGGCTGTTAAGGGATTTGGAAGGCGGAATGCAAGGTCCCATCTTGGTGTTATTGTTCTCCCTTATTGTCTCGGGGTATGCTTGTATTTTTTGCTAACGATCAGGTTGCTGTTTGCCGTGTGGACTTGTCCTGTGTGTTTTGTGTACTCATGAAAGTAATCGTTGGGCAGAACAGGCTAGAGAGCCACACTGTTTCAAACAAAAGTCCTGCACGCCCATGTTTTGAACATGTGAGGCTCGGAAATGCAAATATATTGCCCTTGGAGTGTGAAGTGTTAAGGTATTGGGTATATGTTGCTAAGTTAACTGCATGTCCTTTACAGGACGCCACAATTAACCCCAGCATTTATTGGCTTTTTGTGAATTACTGGGCCATTTTACTATCAGTAATTTCCCATTGCTTTCTGAACGGCTGCCAGCAATTTAGCCTGAGCAACGGCTATACTACCTACTCATTGCGATGGTTAAATGCCGTTAGAATAAACACAAAGCGATTTACTTCCAAATCCCATGCGGCTGATTTCGAACACTCAACAATGTATGTCGGGGAATTGTGAAATTGTGTTCACTTTCTAGCCCCAGACTTTCAGTAAACCCATCGGCACGCGCTGGGTGATGTACCCGGGCACAACCTGGGGTCCAGGTCGGTTGGAAAAAAAACAACAACAACAATCCGCCTCGACGGGAATTCGATAACATGACTACCGGGGGGAGGGTGGGGGGACACAAACGTGCTAGCACCCGACCACGTTTTAGTGGTTCTATCGGTGCATGCCCATAGTTTACGAAACTGCCCGGGGAAGTCTAACCTGGTCACCAAATGCCAAGACTAAGGTCGGATGTGTCGGACAAAAAGCGCAGACATCGCAGCTCTGCTGTACAAGGGCACCAATTGCCTCCAAACAAACCAAAGCAAAGCAAAACACAAACATTGAACGACGAATATAAATGGCATAATAATAAGACCATCAGCAGCAGCAGCAGTAGCAGTAGCAGTAGGAATAGTAGTAGCAGTAGTAGTAGCAGCAGCAGCAGCAGTAGTAGTAGGAGTAGCAGTAGCAGCAGTAGTAGTAGTAGCAGTAACAGTAGTAGCAGCAGCAGTAGCAGTAGTAGTAGAGGAGGAGGAGGAATAATGATAGTAGTAGTAGAATAAGTAGTAGTAGTAATGATAGTAGTAGTAGTAGTAGTAGTAGTAGTAGTAGTAGTAGTAGTAGTAGTAGTAGTAGTAGTAGTAGTAGTAGTAGTAGTAGTAGCAGTGATAGTAGTGGTAGTAGTGGTAATGATAGTAGTGGTAGTAGTAGTAATGATAGTAGTGGTAGTAATAGTAGTAGTAGTAATAGTAGTAGTAGTAATAGTAGTAGTAGTAATAGAAGTAGTAATAATAGTAGTAGTAGTAATAGTAGTAGTAGTAATAATAGTATTTGTAGTAATAATAGTAATAATAATAGTAGTGGTAGTAATAATAATAGTAGTGGTAGTAATAGTAGTAATAATAATAGTAGTGGTAGTAATGGTAGTAACAATAATAGTAGTGGTAGTAATAGTAGTAATAATAATAGTAGTGGTAGCAGCAGCAGCTGTAGTAAATGTGATGGTGGTGAGGTATTTGTAGCACGGGCAGAAGCAGTGGATTAATTCCGATGAGAGCAGGGGTCACTTAGAACGGTTCGATTATTTTTTTTTTCTTCAGTTTTTTGGTCATCTATTCCTGCGTCTTCTCCTGCCACGGGATTGTATAAACTGTCCCCCTGCCAGTCGCTGTGTTTATACAGTGGGGGGGGGCATATCAAAGTTTCAATATCTTTATCGCCCGAAGACACTTCTGCCAGCCCGACAGGCGTTGGTCACGACCTCCAAGTTAACAAAACCCTGCCTGTCCATACTGACTTGTGAATGACAGCTTATTAAGATGCCAGACGATGGCCCGTGGCATTTGTGTGTGGCCAGAACCATCACCAGCGCACGTCCCTTGCTAGAGTTATTCCGAGTTGTGGAGACGCTTTGATTAAGGTCAATAATGCCGGACACAGGTCATTTTAAGTCACTGCCGATAGTTGGAAATCGGGTCAGTTTAGATTTCATTATGTTCCAGTGGACAGCTCATTTCCGGCTAGCTTTAAAACTCGGACGGACCTGGTCGCAAGATACGGACGTCCAGTCTGTTTCCACTGATAGTGACACCACGTTCATGCCTACAACGTTCTTAGCTTACATGAACCCGCTAACATGAACATTTTAACACTTTAATTTCTGTGATCTTGACAAGACTGAGGGCAAATCATTGTGTCGGCCTTTTCCAACAATACAAATACCCGAGTATGTTGTGCCACCCTTGATCCAAAAGATAGTAGATCGGAATGTCAGCCTCCTCGCATAATGACGAATAACCTACTCGGCCCTGCGTGCGTGTGTCAAAATTCCACCAGCACTTGAAAATCAAAGTGTAGGCGAAATAGACCTCTTCATTGGATACATTTATTCATGAGAAAACCGACCCACAAAAAAGAATATTTGTGGCATGTGTGGTTTTGATGTACAGCCATTTGGAACCTCGTCGGTGCTGAGGGGTTCGTGTACTATTTAGGGAAACCTTTTGTGATCCGTGAGAAGAGACTAGAGCACTTACACGTGTGTCGCTATGCAATGAGGGAGATGCTTTACACAGCCAAACCAAAGACAACGTTTGGGGACAGTACTAAAGCCAAATAAACCAGTGACGTTTGGGGAACGTTACAGGCGGCAAGCAAATCAAAGACAATGTTCAGCGGAGAATCTTTACGGCAAGCCTTGTTAACAGTTAGTCATTGTTTCCATTACCCCTACCCCGGTCAACTTCATAAGCGAAGTTATAATTAGGGCCCATCTGAGTCTCAGATTAATAATCACGTGACCAAATCAGTCACAATTTAAAAATTAATTAACAAGAGGTAATGGCTATAGTTTGTTAACAGAACGAAATTATTCGGTTTTATCTCAGAAGAGGCGCGGCTGGCAGAGTGGCTAGAACCCCGGATTCTCCTTCGGGAGACCCGGGTTCGAATCCTCGGTAAGGTGTGGGATTTTTCTCTGTCGGGGGCAAAAGAAAACTCTAAACTGCACAGTTCGTGGTGACTGCACTAGCCAGGCGGCCTTAATTTCTCAGGCTCACGACCACCCTGCCATACACGGCAATTTACTATAATGGCAGTACATGACAATTGACAGTTTTATCTCAGAAGATTTGCAGATATGAAGGGAGTAATTTCGTAAATATACGTAAATTATTTTTAAACAAGTTACTTGCATATCCTTTGCAGCACGTAGCAGTCAACCCCAGCATTTTTTTGTGTTTGCTGTTCGTAATTCCTGGGCACGTTTACGTTCGGTAATTTGCCATTTCTTTCTGAACGACCGGCGCCCATACCATTTCTTAAAAAACAACGTACAGCGGTTTGCTGCCAAATCGCCCACAACTGTATTTCGAATGCGGTATGCGGGATTACGAACTGCGTCCGTAACACCTTCGCCACGGAGCAGGCATAAGTAAATAACTCAGTTTTACTAGAAATAAATAAGTTTATACGGATGGTTTGATGTAAGTAAATCATCATGGCCCATGCTAGATGACGTATCGAGTATATGGTAGCTCAGTTGTATAGACCTCTGGCTGGATGCTGTGGTCAGTTGTATAGACCTCTGACTGGATGCTGTGGTCAGTTGTATAGACCCTGGCTGGATGCTGTGGTCAGTGTCACACCGGCCAGAACATTTCCTGGTTCCATTTAAGGCTAGGTTGACCTGGGAGCCGAGGTTGTTTTAACGCATTCTCCTCGATGGGGTTTCAAATGCCTGACCACTGGACCAGCGGGCTAGTGGATAGCAACTGTTTTATTCGGCTCTCCCGTGTGTTTAAATAGTCCTTCACTTACTTGTATAAACACAAGCACACATTTTACGTTAAAATGAATACGTGGTAGATAGGGCGCGGTCGTGCTTGTTCTGGGTGCGGAAGGATACAGACATTCGTATCATCATCACCAGCATGTGCCATGCGATAAGCGTGGGCGGTCATGCTTCGTCATCTCACACGATCACCTGCTCTGTATTCTTGTCTCGACCATGCCACGTGGCCAAGCCATCCAGGTATTTACTTCTCTGCCCTCCACTTGTTCTCTTTCCTTCAATTTTGCCTGTTGTCACCAAGTTCTCCAATTTATGTCTGCTCATGACATGTGCAAAAAATTGTGACTGTCTGCGTCTAATTATTCTAACCAGTGTACGATTTTCATTTGTTTCTTGTAGAACTTACTCGGTGGTTTTTCTGTCTGTCCATGGTATTCTTTGCATTTTCCTCAGAAACCACATTTCCACAGCCATGAGATGTTTTTCAGCGACATTCGTATGCAATCACATTAATGGATAGTAAATATAGTGATATGAAATATGAGTTACAAGATGGTGCTATTGCAACTCTTTGAAACTTGATATAGACGAAGGGTTCTGCTCGCAAGACAACAATAGACATAAAATGTTACAGAAGAGAGCAGAAAACAACAAGAAGAATACGATAAGAACAAGTGTTTTAGGTTGACAAACAAACAAGGCAAAAATCTGAAAATGATGCATTAGAAATGAGCTTAGAATCAGCCGCGTCTGGATAATAGCCTGCTACGAGTGGGTGTTACAGGACAAAGTCGCTGTACGCCTTTCGCAATCCTTCAGCCTGGTTTAATTTGCAATATGGACAACTAAGACTTGTTTTGAGTGCGTCGTAAATTCCACCTTCCCCGAGGCTGGGTTAGAACTATGTGTTCACGGCAGCGGTTTTTGTCCGCAAAAGGCGGCTGCCACACGCCTCAGCGGGCCGTTTTCTGGGGCAAAAACAGCATTAAGGCTTTCCTGAAATGTCCTTCCAAAGGCTTAAGATTTGCTCATCTTGACTGTCTTCGCGCCGCGTGCAGCGTTTTGAAGTGAAGGGAGTAGAGAAAGGCGGTTTTGCAGACGAGATCTTGTTCTGGGAATACGGCCGCTTGGTTGTGTCAATGGCGTAGTGACCTTGACATCACTGATATAGCTCACACAGACTGTCATGGCCGTTGAAATGTCATCACTATCTATCTCGTCTGCTCTCTCATGCTGACTTAATGCCACCGTCTGGTGTTGGAACTACGTATGTTTTCTGCCACAACTCTCTCTCTCTCTCTCTCTCTCTCTCTCTCTCTCTCTCTCTCTCTCACTCACTCCTTCGCCTTTTGTGTGGTGTTGTGTGTGTGTGTGTGTGCGTGCGTGCGTGCGTGCGTGCTTTTCAGTGTACGTGTCTACATTGTTGTCTCTTGTAGTGTATTTTTTCTGTTTCGTCCTTGAAGTTTGTGCCATTCTTTGTGACTGCTGGTATTTATGTCTGTACATTGTCTTCTGTCTGTATCATTGTCTGTGACTGATATTCTGTGTCTGTATCATTGTCTTGTGTCTGTATCATTGTCTGTGACTGATATTCTGTGTGTCTGTAGCATTGTCTGTGACTGATATTCTGTGTGTCTGTATCATTGTCGTGACTGATATTCTGTGTGTCTGTATCATTGTGTGTGACTGATATTGTATGTGTCTGTATCGGTGCATATGTGGCGAATATTGCACGCAAACGCATTTCCCCATACACATATCTTAAGATGCATTCCTAACACCTAAACTAACATGTGTATTAATTGATGTTAAATTATAAGTAGCCCCGAGTTTACAAATGTAACAGCACAATGAGGTCCACGAAAACATAACATATCTTCAACCATTGATTCGCTCATTCGTTCTTCAATCTGTCCATGTTATTCTTTGCATTACGGAACGTATTATAACATGAGTAGAATGAGAAAACGCCGGTCTCTGTGGCTAAGATCTTACGGACGCGATTCGTAAGCCCGCTTACCCGCGCTCGAAACACAGCTGCGACCGATTTGGCAGCAGGCAGAGTTGCGCTGGCTTTAAGCGAGTTACCATGGGAGCCGGTCGTTCAGAAAGCAATGGCAAACTACTGAACGTAAACTTGCCAAGACATCAACAACAGCAGTAAAGTGCTGGTGTTGACAGCGATGTCCTGTAAAAAGGATAATTAGAAATAAAAAGAATGAGAAAACAAGGGGAAGGGGGTGTGGCTGAGAGGTTACGGTATCGCCGCAGGAGATAAATGGTTCCATCCTTTTTCGAGAATCACAATCATCTAATGGCGTCACACTTCACTTTCATCTCTTGGCTAGTGAGATCGGGTACCTAGCCATCTCGGATAAGCTCGAGAAAAACACGGGGTCCCGTGTGCAAGTTATGCACGTTCCAAATCCCGCGGCAGTTGGGAATCGCCAAGAGTAGGCCGTAAAACCGCTGCCCAGGCAACATTGCTAGGAAAGGTAGAACTACCCCGGGTAGATAGAGCTTGGATGGAATCTGTCTAGAGCAGTGGTTCTCAACCGGTGGGAAATTTTCCCCCTACTACCCCCCCCCCCCTCCCCAAGGGGGAATTTTAGGGTTTCCAGCGGGGTTGTCAATATTATTTCAAGATCAGATCAATACAAGAACTGATTACTTGATATTGTTTTTCCCACCATACTTTACGGTTCTGTACTTCCCACCTTTCTGAAATTCGTTTTATAACGTAAGTAAACCCGCAAATCACGTTTTATGTGGACGTCTAGACTTGTTCTAGTATGTGTTATTAAATTTAGCTTCAATTTTTGTGTATACTGTGTAGGGGGGGGGGATGTTGTAGGGAGGAAATACGAAAGGGGGGAATGACATTCTGAACATATGTGAATGGGTGCATGGGTCAAAAAAGATTGAGAACCAATGGTCTAGAGAAAGTCAACCTGAGGCAAATGCATGCCGAAGTCGGACATACCCATCTTTGAGATGCAGAGAATGAAACCAGAACACAATTATGTCCCAAATAAGAAAC
>JACEFZ010022605.1:142500-257500 GCA_014155875.1 Cepaea nemoralis
TATTTTGTCTGGCATGTTTCTCTGCATCTCATCATGTGCGTACAGCAGAATGACATATCAAGAGTTGCATAAATGCATAATACTTTGGCAGAAACACCAAGCACACAGTCGCTGATATTGTTCAATTATTGAGTACACTAACCTGACGAAAATCTAAGATTTAACAGGAAGTCCTTCTGTTTGCATAGCAACGGTCGGAATCGCCATTTATATAGGGGGTGTTACAGGCGATAGCAAAAGATTGGGTGGATTGGCGTGGTTTGGTTGAGATCCTATGAACCAATGAGTGGTAAATGGCAGAAGAAGGTTTGTCACATACGCCGGGTCACGGAGTTGTCAGACTTAGGGCTCATTTCCCCTCCTCGCCACTTCACTAATGATAAAAATGATCGGTTTCCAAGCTTCAAGTCGGGTCAGTCTCATAGCCGCGCTGGTCGTGCCACATTCGAGAATCAACTCCTCGATTTCCGCTCCCCATGTAATCAACGTACATACAAGTGCATACATACAGATTGCCGCTTCATTAACTTCATTCTAACAACAATTTCTTCAATAGAGAACTCAAGGCAGCCATTCTGTCTTCTCCCGCTGCAGTTCAGTTATAAGGACAACAAAGTTATGGAGCTCTTATGCATAATTTTAAAGAATGAGAAATGGCGAAGTTTAGTTTCTGAGAGAGCAATTTCCCACGCAATCGTTGAAGAGCATTTTTTGAGCTCATTCGATAATCTCTCGATTTTCCGTGCTAGTCGGTGCCATATCCGCTGGTCGCCCACCACGATGTATTAGTTCCCTTGGGGCAAGGGGCATAACCCAAATGCTGGATAGGGTCTTGATGAACAACCAATTCAGGCTTAAAAAATGGAGATGCATTTTGTGACAAGTGTTCCTCCTGGCAACTTTTCTGATCTCATCTGCTTTGTGTTTTTGTTTCGGTTGTTCTTTAAATGCAATTTTATGTCAAACAATTGTTAATTAGCTTTTAAAAGTCATGTTCTTTACATACGGAGAAGGGTAACATGTTGGGAGAAGCTATGTCCAATACACACGGAGTCGCGGTAACATGCGGAAAGGTCATGTTCTATATGTACGGAGCCGGGGAAATAGAAACGCAATGTTCTATACTTACGGAGCCCGGTAGTATGATAAAAAGTAATGTTCTATACGTACGGAGCCCGGTAATATGATAAAAAGTAATGTTCTATACGTACGGAGCCCGGTAATATGATAAAAAGTAATGTTCTATACGTACGGAGCCCGGTAATATGATAAAAAGTCATGTATTATACGTACGGAGCCCGGCAATATGATAGAAAAGTCATGTATTATACGTACAAAGCCCAGTAATATGATTATTTTAAAAGTCATGTTCTGTTCGTACGGAGCCCGGTAATGTGTGGGAAATGTTATAGTCTTTACATATAGAGCGTAGTAACAGTGGAGAAAATCATAGTCTTTACATACAGAGCACTATAACATAGTAATAAAATCATTGTCTATACATACAGAGCACTATAACAGAGTAATAAAGTCATTGTCTATACATGCAGAGCACTATAACAGAGTAATAAAGTCATTGTCTATACATACAGGGCACTATAAAAGAGTAATAAAGTCATTGTCTATACATACAGAGCACTATAACAGAGTAATAAAGTCATTGTCTATACATACAGAGCACTATAACAGAGTAATAAAGTCATTGTCTATACATACAGAGCACTATAACAGAGTAATAAAGTCATTGTCTATACATACAGAGCACTATAACAGAGTAATAAAGTCATTGTCTATACATACAGAGCACTATAACAGAGTAATAAAGTCATTGTCTATACATACAGAGCACTATAACAAAGTAATAAAGTCATTGTCTATACATACAGAGCACTATAACAGAGTAATAAAGTCATTGTCTATACATACAGAGCACTATAACAGAGTAATACAGTCATTGTCTATACATACAGAGCACTATAACAGAGTAATAAAGTCATTGTCTATACATACAGAGCACTATAACAGAGTAATAAAGTCATTGTCTTTACATACAGAGCACTATAACAGAGTAATAAAGTCATTGTCTATACATACAGTGCACTATAACAGAGTAATAAGTCATTGTCTATACATACAGTGCACTATTGACTTATATGGGTTTTATTTTGTTTAAAGAACACATTGATATTTGTTCTTTCTTGGGGATGACCGTGATCGCTTGCGTCTATCGACAAGGCATATGATAATGACGATGATGATGATGTTGATTAAGCTGATGGTGATGATGATAAAGTGTCATATCTGCCATCAGATGTCACCGTGTTGCCATGATATTTAAAAGTATTGATATATTTGGTTTTCGTGATTTTTAAAGAGCACATTGGAGTTTGTACTTACTTAGACACTACCATACATTCTCTGTAACCTTTTGTGATAATCCCGTCGACTGGCTCTCTTCGATCACCTGGTCTGGAATGCTTTGCAGACAACGTTCTTCACAATCAATATTTGTGTATCAGTTAATGTTTGACTTCAGTAAAATTCGTGCAGTACATCAATACATTTTAAGACTGACAATGCGTTCCATATAGACACCTGCATGACGGATGCCACTGTACATCACTATGTGTTTTAACGATAACAATTTTGTTGTTGTTTGTCCATCAAGAATGACGATGACCATTCTTTTCATCTAGTGGGGTTGAAAGTATGGAGCCGTGAGTCCTAAGATGGCTGATAAGGCCTATTTTGGCTCTAAATGTTCTTTGATAATGTGGACAAAGAACGCTTGACGTTTCGAGAATTTCCTGCAGTGGTTTTTCTGTCCTGCCTTTTCTTCACAGCTCTTGCAGTCCTGCTTGCCTCACACGTGACTGCACCCTACGATATCAATACGCTACATGTAGACACGTGTATGACAGACGACATTGTATATCACTGTGTGTTTTAACCCTATCAATACGCTACATGTAGACACCTGTATGACAGACGACATTGTATATCACTGTGTGTTTTAACCCTATCAATACGCTACATGTAGATACCTGTATGACAGACGACATTGTATATCACTGTTTTAACGCTATCAATATGTTACATGTAGACACCTGTATGACAGACGACATTGTATATCACTGTGTGTTTTAACGCTATCAATACGCTACATGTAGACACTTGTATGACAGACGACATTGTATATCACTGTTTTAACGCTATCAATACGCTACATGTAGACACCTGTATGACAGACGACATTGTATATCACTGTGTTTTAACGCTATCAAAACGCTACATGTAGACACCTGTATGACAGACGACATTGTATATCACTGTGTGTTTTAACGCTATCAATACGCTACATGTAGACACCTGTATGACAGACGACATTGTATATCACTGTGTGTTTTAACGCTATCAATACGCTACATGTAGACACCTGTATGACAGACGACATTGTATATCACTGTGTGTTTTAACGCTATCAATACGCTACATGTAGACACCTGTATGACAGACGACATTGTATATCACTGTGTGTTTTAACGCTATCAATACGCTACATGTAGACACCTGTATGACAGACGACATTGTATATCACTGTGTTTTAACGCTATCAATACGCTACATGTAGACACCTGTATGACAGACGACATTGTATATCACTGTGTGTTTTAACGCTATCAATACGCTACATGTAGACACCTGTATGACAGGCGACATTGTATATCACTGTGTGTTTTAACGCTATCAATACGCTACATGTAGACACCTGTATGACAGACGACATTGTATATCACTGTGTGTTTTAACGCTATCAATACGCTACATGTAGACACCTGTATGACAGACGACATTATATATCACTGTGTGTTTTAACGCTATCAATACGCTACATGTAGACACTTGTATGACAGACGACATTGTATATCACTGTGTGTTTTAACGCTATCAATACGCTACATGTAGACACCTGTATGACAGACGACATTGTATATCACTGTGTGTTTTAACGCTATCAATACTCTACATGTAGACAGTTGTATAACAGACGACATTGTATATCCATCCATCCATCCATCATGTGCCATGCCGGTAAGCGTGGGCGGTCATGTTTTGCCATCTCACTCGATCACCAGAGTCGTGGACCAGCTCCGTGTTTCTGTCTCGACTATGCCACGAGGCCAAGCCTTCCAGGTATTTACTTCTCGGTCTTCCTCTTGGTCTGCTCCCTTCGATCTTGCCAGTCGTCACCAAGTTCTCCAATTCATTTCTTCTTATAACATGCCCAACAAATTGTGACTGTCTGCGTCTAATATCTCTAATCAGTTTACGATCTTCGTTTGTATATCACTGTGTGTTTTAACGCTGACAACGCGTTACATGTAGACATGTGGTCCTCAACCGGTGGGGAATCCCCCCTCCGGCAGGGGGGGGGGGGGGGAATTATGATTATTTCAAGATCGCGTTAATACAAGAACCGATTACTTGATATTGTTTTTCCCTCCATACTTTACAGTTCAGTACTTCTCGCTCTTCTTAAATTCATTTTATAACGTAAGTAGACCCGCAAATCACGTTTTACGTAGACGTCTAGACTTGTTCTAGTATGTGTTATTAAATTTAGCGTCAATTTTTACGTATACTGTGTAGTAGTGGGAAGATATTCAGGGAGGAAATACGAAAAGGGGGGGGGGGGGGAGAATTTTCTTTGCAGGACGTTGCTAGCACCCCAACCCCAGATTCGTTTACTTACCGGACAATTTTACTTTCAGTGGTTTGCTATTGCTTTCTGAACGAGAAGGTAACGTTAAGTCCAACTGACCGGTAAATTGGATGAACCCGCGGTCAGCGCACCGGAAGATTGAGCGCTAGTGTGTTATTTCCCGCGGCCACGCAAACCTCTTGTGTATGACTACTTGCCTTGAAACTAACTATACGCTACACATGTAGACTTTTATGAAAGATGAAATGTATAATTTGAGAGTTTAAATGGTGTGTGTGGTCCCCCCCCCCACCCCCAGAAGAGAGAGATAGAGACAGACAGACAGACAGACAGACAGACAGACAGACAGACAGACAGAGGAGCAGGCAGGGTTGGGGCCGTTATTGTATGTTTTCAGGCTGTTTTAGATGAATCTCTGTCGAAGTGAGAAAGACGTGAGTTCTCGTAACGTTAGTCAGCGGTTTTTATTTCATGTTTGCTTTGTAGGCTTCGGTCACACGACTGTGGGGTTAATTCTTTTCCCGCTTTAAAGCGATCCAAATCTCTACAGATTTCCTCACCCAAACATGCAGTTTTCCCCCCTAAAGAGGGGAATAGTTTTTTTTCCTGTAGTTCGAGGGCCCTAACTTCTTTCATTTCCTCAATTGATTCCACGGAACCCACAAAAGAGCACCCATGTTTTGGGTTGGAGGATGGGTAAGCCCGCCGGGAACTTTGTCAGGGTTCTGTGGGTAGGGGTCTTTTGCTGGCCTCTTTATATCTTTTTTCGCCTTCTTTTTGTTGGGTTGGAACATTGCGAGCCCACAACTGTTTGCTCCGGGTGACATTTGAGCAGACGAATCGACTAATTGTGGTTCGAGGCTGGAGATGTCATCCCCTTGGATAATTCTATTATTCTCCCTGGTGTGTTGTGAGCGGGAGAGGGGAGGTCGGGCCTGATATGCCGTGACCTCACCGCGAGCATTTTGTTTTAATTTGGTGATTGGACGAGGGCACGTTGTGAGCAAAGGCGCCGACAGAACAACAATATGGGCGGGAAGCCACCCTGCACATCGTTCTCCACAACTAGAGATCTATTCTATTGTCAGTTAACATTAGAACCTTGAAATTGAGCATTAGAATTGTATCAAGAATTTACATCATATTTTACGTTCTAAAAAGTCATGAGCCTCAAGGGGCCTTACTATCGTTGTGAATTATGCGTTCGACTTCCGGCCCTACGGTCATTGATTTATTTGGTTTTTGTCCCCGGGATTTGAGATTTAAACATTAAGCACAACCCACAACTGGCAACGCTGATCATATTCCGGTACGAACCTAAGGCCTTGTCTACGTCAATTTGGAAGCACTAAACTCGAGTTTCGCTCTCGTTTGAGCTCGTCAGTATTGCATATCCTTGACTGGACCCGGGATCAAACCCGAATCATTGTCACATTTGCCTTTGAGATGGGACATTTTTGTTTTTAACGTGACCATATGACACAGCCTCAGTCTTCTTCTTGCGATCATTCTCTTTGATGATTACATTGTCATACAAGTTCTTTCGACGAATTCGCAAGTTTTTAATTTGGATATCTTAATTAGTTTCATACCGCTTTGAGTGGGGCAGTATATCTTTGTAAGGTCGCTGCACACAGACCATTCCTGTAGAACTTTCAGCAATATGAGTTTTTTTCGGTACACGAGTGAGAGGTGATGAAATAGACAGACGAAACATATGCATGTGTACCTTTAGTCTTCTTCTTCTTCTTCTTCTTCTTCTTCTTTTTCTTCTTTTTCTTCTTCTTCTTCTTCTTCTTCTTCTTCTTCTTCTTCTTCTTCTTCTTCTTCTTCTTCTTCTTCTTCTTCTTCTTCCTTGTAGGACACTGAGTGTAAAGCTATGGGCAGCTACTACTGTGGCTGACTAGTCACTGGACTATCATTCTGAGTCTGTGATGGACCCTACTATAACTTCTCATTGAGGATTGGTGGTAATGGTAGAATCGAATCGAAAGTTACTGTAGGTCTATTCTTTACCTTTTCTGTAAGTCTATTACTAAAATGTTACTGTGGACCTTTTCTTTACTATATGTGTAAGTCTATTACTAAATTGTTACTGTGGTCTCTTTCTTTACTCCGTCTGTAAGTCACTAAATTGCCAGTTCTGGACACTCCTCTGTAGGCTCGTACCTGTACTATAGTTGATTTCCGAACAGCAGCCTTGATTAGTGCACATCTCCGGGGATATATAGGACATACAGTACAGATAGTGCAATATTTGAGATGATTTGCTGTTTTAAATCATGTATGCTTCTTGCTCTCCAGCTTGAACATCAACCCAGCTTCATCGAATGGGTGTTAGTTAATGTTCTAGATCAGTTGGTTGTTTGACTCGTTAGCTGATTTGTTGGTTGTTTGGTTGGTTAGCTGCCTGGCTAGTTTGTTGGTTTGTTGTCTGGCTGATTTGTTGGCTAGTTGGTTGGCTGTCTGGCTCGTTTGTTGGTTGGTTGATTGGCTAGTTGGTTGGTTGGCTAGTTGGTTGGCTGTCTGACTAGTTTGTTGTTTGGTTGCTTGGCTAGTTGGTTGACTGGCTAATTTGTTGGTTGGTTGGTTGGTTAGTTAGCTGGCTATGAATCCCTGAAGAATATGATTGTAATACTTAAGTTCAATTAACTGTGGTTCAATTTGAGTTACCCCGAACGGGCCTGCATCTGTCGCAGTGAGTGGATGTAACTGAGTTATGATCCAGCAAAGCAGATGTATACTGACTGGATGAAACTTGGGTTGGTAATGTTTCACCCACGGGTTGTAAGTGTTTCATCCACGGGTTGTAGGAGTTTGATCCACGGGTTGTAGGTGTTTAACCCCACGGGTTGTAGGTGTTTTATCCACGGGTTGTAGGAGTTGCCAGAGGAAGAGGTTTGTACAGGTAGGACGAGCTAGAAATAGTTTCAAAGATGTTCCTTACTGACAGAGTTGAGATTGCTTCAGGAAGTGTGGGTGTTCTACGTGGTTAATTGTCCTAAGAAACCGAAAATTAACGCAAATAAATCTCCGGTAAAATACTGCAATACTAAAATAAAGTGCTTAGTAGCAGCAGCAGTAGAGATAATAACAATAATAATAATACTAATAATAATAATAATAATAATAATAATATATCTGTATCTTTGTCCCCAGGAAAGAGCTTTACCCTGACTATCGCTGTGTTTACAAACCCACCTCAGGTTGCCTTGTACCAGAAAGCTATCAAGGTGACCGTGGATGGACCAAGAGAACCGCGCAGTAAGACCAGTAAGTGTTTGTATGTGAGCTTACATGATGTGGGCTTTAGATAGATAGTAAATACCATCCTTAAACATATATATTGTCAGCAAAGTCAGCGTCTGTAATGTGAACTGACACAATGTGGGCTTTAGATAGTAGAAAATACCATCGTTAAACATTTATACTGTCAGTAAAACCATTGTTTGTATTGCGAGAAAGCTGTTTGCTAGTATCAAATTATAGAAAATACCACCGGATCACATACAGATGGTCAGCATAACCAGTAATCGTGTGTAATATAAGAATTATTTAGAACCAGAAATAAAGTAAAGAAAATACATTTATATACGGTTAAGGCAGTTAACTACTACACCAATATGTCTCCACAACAGACAGTGTAAACTAGAAAATCATATTGGCAACCGTGTAGACTGATAAAACACTAGAGATTTTAAGTGTGTTTTGCATACATGGTCCATAGCACCATAGGCTTCTGAAATATGGACACTTAAGCAAAAGAGATGAAAAGAACTTGGAAGCTTTCGAGATATGGTGTTATCGTGGGATGAAAACAATAAGGTGAATTGAAAAGAGATCTTCTTCTTCTTCTTCTTCTTCTTCTTCTTCTTCTTCTTCTTCTTCTTCTTCTTCTTCTTCTTCTTCTTCTTCTTCTTCTTCTTCTTCTTCTTCTTCTTCTTCTTCTTCTTCTTCTTCTTCTTCGTCTTCTTCTTCTTCTTCTTCTTCTTCTTCTTCAGCGTTCCGAGCCATTGAGGTTCTTTGCTGCAGATACAATCCGTCTCCATTCAACTCTCTGGTGGACCTTCTCTTGCCAGTCGTTGATTCCAAGTGCTTGTAGGTCTGTATATGTATTATCTCTACACCGCCTTCTTGGTCTACCTCGGGGTCTACGGTCATTTATTTCCTGAGTGTAAGCGAGTTTTGTTTCCTTATTATCTTACATTCTTTCTATATGCCCTAGCCTTTGCAGTCTATTAGCCTTCATGATACCAGTGATTAGCGGGGACTTAAACAGATCATAAATGTCTTTGTTACTTCTTCTTTTCCACTCTCCACTTTGTGTATCCCTAATGGGTGGGTCCAAAGACTTGGACGCATGATCAACTTTGGAGTGTCTTTCGACGCATGATCAACTAGACTCTAGTTGATCATGCGTCGAAGTACACTTGTTCCTGCAGCATGGCCGTGTCGCCATTTGGAGGTGACAGGTTCGAATCTGGTCGGTAACTATCGATTTCAAATTGTATGTTGTCTAGTTCGCCCTCTGGTCTCTACTTCTTTCTTCTCCTTCTGTGAGCGCCAAACAATACTACGTGTGTTTATTTGTGTCAAAAAAATGTGGTTATGTTATGAGAAGAAATAAATTGGAGAACTTTGTGACAACTGGCAAGATCATTGGGAAGAGAGGTAAATACCTGGATGCCTTGGCCACGTGCCATGGTCGAGACAAGAACACAGAGCTGATCCACGACTCTGTTGATCGAGTGAGATGGCGAAACATGACCGCCCACGCTTATCGGCACGGCACATGATGAATGAGCCAGAAAGCACCGCTAGTGTACGCAGACAGACAAGACAGATCTTGACTGCAGCAGGATACACAATAGAAAAAGAAACAGGAAGGTGTGTCAAGATCCTGCTCAAAAACAACAAGCGTGAACACACGTACGTCCCTCACAAGGACTTCAGGTCATTGTAGGGTATGTGAATGTGTTTGTGTGTTTGTTATTTCTCCACAGGATCTTACCATACCTTGTTTCATTTTGTATAGACAGACAGCTGGTCGTATGATTAGGATATTTTGTATAGACAGACAGCTGGTCGTATGATTAGGATATTTTGTATAGACAGACAGCTGGTTTTATGTTTAGGATATTTTGTATAGACAGACAGCTGGTCTTATGGTTGGGATATTTTGTACAGAGAGACGGCTGGTCGTATGTTTAGGATATTTTGTATAGAGAGACAGCTGGTCGTATGTTTAGGATATTTTGTGTAGACAGACAGCTGGTCTTATGGTTGGGATATTTTGTATAGAGAGACAGCTTGTCGTATGTTTAGGATATTGTGTATAGACAGACGGCTGGTCGTATGGTTGGGATATTTTGTATAGAGAGACAGCTTGTCGTATGTTTAGGATATTTTGTATAGAGAGACAGCTGGTCGTATGAATCGGATAATTTGACAGTCACTTAGAATGCATACAGAAAAATAAGATAATAAAACTGGCTCACTATTAAATCCGGTTGGTTGGAGGTTGGTTGGCGGGATGTTGATTGGTTTGATGTTGGCGGATTGGATGTTGGTTTGTCGGATGTTGATTCGTTGGACGTTAGTTGATTTTTTTTTTTTTTTTTGGGGGGGGGGGGGGGGGTATGTTGGATGTTGGTTTGTCGGATTTGTTGATTTGGGGGGGGGGGGGGGGTGTGGTATGTTGGATGTTAACTGGTTGGATGTTAGTTAGGAGATGTTGTTACGTTCATTCTACGGCGTGTGATAGCCAGTCTTAGACCTATCCTTATTAGTCGCCGTTTACGACATGCTCAATGGGTGTTATAATTGTCTTACAGGAGGTGTTACTATTGTCTTACAGGAGGTGTTACTATTGTCTTACAGGAGGTGTTACTATTGTCTTACAGGAGGTGTTACTATTGTCTTACAGGAGGTGTTACTATTGTCTTACAGGAGGTGTTACTATTGTCTTACAGGAGGTGTTACTATTGTCTTACAGGAGGTGTTACTATTGTCTTACAGGAGGTGTTACTATTGTCTTACAGGAGGTGTTACTATTGTCTTACAGGAGGTGTTATAATTGTCTTACAGGAGGTGTTACTATTGTCTTACAGGAGGTGTTACAATTGTCTTACAGGAGGTGTTATAATTGTCTTACAGGAGGTGTTACTATTGTCTTACAGGAGGTGTTACTATTGTCTTACAGGAGGTGTTACTATTGTCTTACAGGAGGTGTTACTATTGTCTTACAGGAGGTGTTACTATTGTCTTACAGGAGGTGTTACTATTGTCTTACAGGAGGTGTTACTATTGTCTTACAGGAGGTGTTACTATTGTCTTACAGGAGGTGTTACTATTGTCTTACAGGAGGTGTTACTATTGTCTTACAGGAGGTGTTACTATTGTCTTACAGGAGGTGTTACTATTGTCTTACAGGAGGTGTTACTATTGTCTTACAGGAGGTGTTACTATTGTCTTACAGGAGGTGTTACTATTGTCTTACAGGAGGTGTTACTATTGTCTTACAGGAGGTGTTACTATTGTCTTACAGGAGGTGTTACTATTGTCTTACAGGAGGTGTTACTATTGTCTTACAGGAGGTGTTACTATTGTCTTACAGGAGGTGTTACTATTGTCTTACAGGAGGTGTTACTATTGTCTTACAGGAGGTGTTACTATTGTCTTACAGGAGGTGTTACTATTGTCTTACAGGAGGTGTTACTATTGTCTTACAGGAGGTGTTACTATTGTCTTACAGGAGGTGTTACTATTGTCTTACAGGAGGTGTTACAATTGTCTTACAGGAGGTGTTACAATTGTCTTACAGAAGGTGTTACAATTGTCTTATAGAAGGTGTTACAATTGTCTTATAGAAGGTGTTAAATTGTCTTACAGGAGGTATTACTATTGTCTTACAGGAGGTATTACTATTGTCTTACAGGAGGTATTACTATTGTCTGACATGGGGTGTTATTATTGTCTTACAGGGGGTGTTACTATTGTCTTACAGGGGGTGTTACGATTGTCTTACAGAAGGTGTTACTATTGTCTGACATGGGGTGTTATTATTGTCTGGCAGGAGGTGTTACTATTGTCTGGCAGGAGGTGTTACTATTGTCTGGCAGGAGGTGTTACTATTGTCTTACAGGAGGTGTTACTATTGTCTTACAGGAGTTGTTACTATTGTCTTACAGGAGGTGTTACTATTGTCTTACTCTTCTTTACTTCCACCTTGGGGTAACACAGTGGCAGACAGACAACTAGACACACTTAAATAATGTGTCATCATTAGCCAGGCCTATCATCCACCTGAATCTACAATTGTGTGAAAGAAAAAAGGAGGGGGGTGGAGAAGAAGGAAGGGCAGAGGAAGGCCGATGGGGAAAAAAAGATGAAGCAGCAGAAAACGTAAAAGAACAAGAACAAGAAAAATAAGATAAGGTGGAGATAGAGAAAGAATGCTTGTCATATCGGATTACCCAGGCTGACAACATATATGAAGGATCGTGAATTTGCCACTACAATAAATCTAGATTGGTGACTACCAACACGCTTATTCTTCTGAAATTAATGTGGTTGATTCCCTTTACCCTCCTCGCCCACATAAGAGTTTCACATGATATAGATATTTTGTGTTGTGTAGATTTATTTAATGTCTATGAAATTTTGCAGGCATCGGCAAGTCAAAGTAAATACTGTCTGAGACAAAAAGAAGTTAAAAGTAATACCTCGAATTTTGTAGGTTCAAGTTCAGACTGCTCACTAGCAGAAGTTACTGCACTATGGACTTTCCCATGTTAACTTCTTAAAGATAATTAGAAAAAAACCCATCCAACTCGACCTCAACCAAAAAAAAACGGAATGTGTTAGTAAATATATGTTACTGATATAATGAGAGAAAGTGGAAAGCCATGACAGGAAAATAACGCCTTCAAATGCCAGGGCTGCGTGCACACATCTCATTAGCTGTTTAATCGGCCAACATCAGCGGTCTTTGTTAGCCAGCGCCAACCCGCTAATCATAGGTCAATCACTGGGGATTCTGCCCATTGCTTTTGTTTCCTTGTGGGCGAAAAAACAAACACACAATGAGGAAACGAACATGGCATAGGCCAGGAGAGCATGGATCATGTCAAAATGCATGAATCTTATATCGGGCGCCCGGATACTTGAAACGAAAGGAAACAAAGTGGAATTCATGAGCATGAAAGTGGTCACGTGTCACGTCTGCACCCCCTATAACCTAACCACCAACCCGCTGCGCATTATGGGGTTGTGATAATGGCCGGAACATATCATTTCATTTCTGCAGCGCGTTTCTGGTTTTCCACACGCCCTTTAGGGTTCCGCGCTAGACTTTTTTTTTTGGGGGGGGGGGGGGGGGCGTCCAGCTTTCTTTAAATGAGAGAGAGGAGGGAAGGAGAGAGAGACCCTTAAAAATATGCTAATGGTTTGTAATTGTTCTCAAAGAAAAAGCAAAAAAATTGAGGAACGAATGCAAATATCTTTTAAATTTAAACTACAACAAGCGATGAAGAACACAAGAGAAACTGGGGAGGCGAGAGCGGGACAACAAAGCGTCTTGTTTTCTGACGCCCCAGGTGTTAGGTACTTCATGAAAAACCGAAGGACTCGTTTGAGAATACGATCACAGCAGAAAGCCGGAGCGCTGGCTCGTGATATTTTTTCATACTTGAGGGTGTCATGTTCTGCTTTGGTCATGTGGCCCGGGTCGCGCGTGAGCAGTCGCGAGTGCTTATTATTTCGCCATCATTCACAGAAAAACCACGGTTCTTTGTCAGCGCATTCAAGACAAGAAGTAATCATGACAATGGCAGTATTAATGATCCTGGGCTGCCAGCTTGTGTTGCCTATCCCCCCAACAGCCCCCTTCTCCTCAGCCGAACCTCATCAGTCATAGATTCTACCAAGACATGTTTTCCCATAACAACCAGAGCCATATCTGCAGTGAAACAAAACTAGGCGACTTGCTACGAAACGGTACTATGCGACTCATTGTAGACTTCTCAGTGAAACAAAGGCCCTCAACCTAGCAACGCTATGAAATACAAAGAGTCAGGTGTATGTAGCTCCTGCGAAAAGATGGGACATACTAAACACGGACACTGTCTGCATACCTAACAACGGACTCCATAAATGTGAATATAAATCACAGAGTGAAAATCACCCCAAAAAAGGGACAATCCAAAAAATATGATAAAATAAAAATCAGTATTCTAGGACATTATATAAATCTTCAACAGGAACGGAACAATACAAACACATTTAAAGACAAAACTATAAAATAATATATTATATACACAATAAAATAATATTAAAACGCAACTCCTTCGTTGTCAAGAAGGCACAAACGTTCAGCCCTTTGTAGACTTGTTCATGATTATTTGGGTTTTGTAGTTAAAAGTGTATGTACGGGATGGGTTTGCCGATCACACGCCTCCTACAACATGCATGTCATATTACGCTGTTATACTGTTAGTTGGTAACCTAGTTACATGGCCAAACCATTTGACTTGCTGCCTTCTAATATCAATAATATCTAGCGCTGCTGTACCCACTTTACTCCTCATTTCTTCATTTCTGATTTTCTCTCTTCTTTCTTCTTCTTTCGTTCGCTTTCTCTCTTCTTGATACATTGAGTATTCTTCTCAGGAATCTCACTTCTGTTGTGATTTTTGTCCTAAACCTGCGACTGGCCTAGCAAGCCGGCAGGGGATTTTCACACTAGTCTTTCCTCTCGTGCCTAAGTTGGCGCATAGGGCAGAAGTCGTGGCTCTCTGTGTTTGTGCGTCAAACATTTGGAGCCAGAAATCTGATTCTGTAACAGTTGGGAGTTTTATGATGGTGGATTGTCAAGCCGCCGATCAACCGTCTTTAGTCAAGTTAGAAGAAAACATGTCCCGCCAACTAGACCCAAGTCGGAAACTCTGTAATATAGTGACTCTTTACAAAACAAATGGTAGCCTAGAGATGGTCGCCTGTCTCACGATGCTTGTAGAAAAAAAAAAAAAGGTAGTGCCGATAGCTACACTAAAAGCTATTCAGCTCTATACTTTCTGTCTGGTACGGGCTAACAAAAGTCGAGCAATAAACACCACTGTCAGAAAGAGACCTTTGGTCATATAAAGAGAAGAGAGGCATTGAAGAATATCTTGACGACTGGACAGATTGGCGGTAGAAGAAGACAGAGAGAAATTATCTTTGATTATCTCAGCCGAGGGCATAAAGGAATACCACCATTAGAATTAATCCAGAACACAAAGATCTGTGGAGAAAGGGAAACCATACGCCACAACGCTGGACACGTGATGATGATGTCGATGCATGACTTTCAAAAAAATTCCTTCCGTACAATACATTTTGTAGCATGTCAAAATACATTATGTACCATGTCAAAATACATTATGTACCATGTCAAAATACATTATGTAGCATGTCAGAATAAAGAGACAAGTTTTCTTTTACTATGCTCAAACATAATGTAAACCAACAAAAACTAAAGGTGAAATTTGTCAGGTTTACAAGTACACAATCGAAATTGACAGAATTGGAATGGCTAGAAAGTCTTCATCAACATGCAAAAGCATAAAAGACACCGATACAACCATATTTATAACCTAGCCCAAAATCACCTACGTGAGATCCTGGAGACGTTTAAATCCTGCGGTGCAAAAATCAAACTATGTGCAACGGGTTCCGTAAGTCAGCTGACAGGAAATGACAGTGGGTAACGTGTAAGCTGAGACGCAATAAGTATGTTTGTGTATGTGGGGGAGGGCGGGATAATCTCCATTGGGAAGAAACGCGTTGGGGGAGGGGGGGGGGGACATATTGTAACGTAAAAACATATAATACAAACTGCGTTCTTGCCACACAACACATAGTTAAAAAGGATTAGGTTATTTTTCTAGACAGCTTCTTCCTGGTTTTGCGCTCTGACTGTTCACGTGTTCATTTATCGCTTGTTGCGCATTTGAGCTTGCGTTGGTTTCTCACACAGAGAATAAAAATATTTAAAAAATGCCTAGTGCGGGTATAAATGTTCTAGGGTCACCACATTGTGTAGGCCTGAATGTACGGGGGAGTTGAGCTGAATCAAGAACCGACATCACAGCACTCTAGACATTCCCACAAGCACTCCATCCTCATCTTCAACAACCAGCGAAGAGTCTCAGTACCAATAGTACCAGTGGCAATCTGATTCGTCTGGCTTTTCCTTGAAGTACTGAGTGTCGGCCAGATCCTCTGGTTATTCCCTGCCACACCATCCTCTCCAAGCAAAGATTGTGTGCCTGTTCTCCTTCACTATACGCATTATCCTAAAAGACCCTGACCTCATCTGTGCGGAGGAATAGGTGGCCATCGTTCCCTCTCTTAGCGAATGACGATCGCAGGCGTCGAACACTCGTCCCACTGAACTCATGACATTATCAACTTGGCCCTCTGGCGATTACACTAAAGTACCTGCTACACAGAGAAATGTGGATGTTGAACACAGCTGTTTGCGGTAAATCTGTTCAAGGGACGAAACTGCTGCTGATTACCTACAACGTAGTTCATATTTCGCAAGGTTGTCTCCCCACCCAAGTAGCTTGACCAGGGATAGCTTAGATTAGCGATTTACTTCAGGAAATCTGTGAACATCACAGCTGTGGACACAGGTCCGGGGATATCAAAGTAACAATGTTAATAAATCTGTAGGTGTTGATAGTTATTTATAAAAGCGAAAAGAACAAAAGCAAAAATCAGAGGACGCAGATACACAACCAGCTGTTTAAGCTATAGTTCCAACGTTTTTGGTTGGTTGATTGGTTGGTCCGTCGGTCAGTTAGTTAGCTAGCAAGTTATTTAGTTGGTTGATTAGTTAGTTAGTTAATCAATCAGTCAGTCAGTCAGTCATCCTCATTACACATCGAACTATTAGTCCATACGTGCTCAGATCCTATCTTCAGCATCTCATCGGCGTGCAGCGACTTACGACACCAGCTCTGTGTTGGCTGACCATTCTTCTTTAGCATCCCGCATGATGCTCTTGTCTAGCATCACACCGTGTGACATGATATTCTTGCAGTCTGGTCAACCTTACAGAATCATTTTCATCCCTTGGATCATTTACTCGTCCAGCCTTCCTGAGGGAGTTCAGGGTGTCAACCTGGACCGTTGCTCGTCCGCTTCCCATAGCACCCAAACTCCATCCTTTATTGTACCAACAATTAAACCATCGAACCGAGGCCCGAGAAGTGTAGACAATCAGAAAAATAGGTCGTATTTCTTGGAAATAAAAACAAACAAATGCAGTTCTAGAGAAGCTGAAGAAGAAACGAGATTTGCTACAAAGGACTGTAACACACACAGAAAATTAAGATAATAGTTTGGTAACATTAAATGACATTACATTGTGATGTCTCGTGGAAAAGCATGTGAAAACCATATTACGGGGAAAAGCCAAAGGCAGACGAGCAAGCGGTAGACGACGATACAAGTGCCGAGTGGAAAGATAACATCAGAATAAGGACCAACAGCAATCTGTTGGAGTACACCCCAAGAGGCAGAAATATAATGTGTTTGAAATCTAGCCTTCATTGTAGGCGGTGGCGGACTGGCCAAGATGTCAGCCTGACTGGTGGCAAATGCCTTCCTTAAACATTAGACATTTTTTTTTAAATTTATTGTAGTCCAGGCTACAGTATTACTACCCAGTCCATTATTGATTAGGAAGACGATACCTGTCTTGGTTAATTTATTTATGTTGATCCGTTCCCGTACATGCCAACTGCTTTAGCTTCGCCACAAACAATTTGTCTGCTTTCTGGGATACACGTATATCATCTTTTAACTGTGTATCCACTGTCTAATATTGTACACTGTTTAGGGGTGCCAGACGTCCCGGTTTTTGCGAGACAGTCAGTTTTAGTTATATATTTTCACCGCCCCAAAACATTCGGGGCGCTAGTTTGTCCCGGTTTTGTTTCCTTTAAAATTAAACATTTTAAAGAAATCCAACCCTGTCTGGATTTTCAGTTTGTTGAACTCTTTATTTAGTGTCTGGTGAGGATTGTCATCATCGCACCCCGCAAGGGTCCATAGATGGTCCAACTCTTCCTGCATCGACTAAAGTGTTTAATTTGAACAATTCTAATGTCACTCAGCGGCAAGATCTTCTTTCCAAGGGTTTGAAAGCAGACAAATATCACATACAGCCGAAGCAGGAGTGAGGGAGAGGCATTAAATATTGAACACAACCCACTACTGGCAACGCTGATCGTATTCTGGTATGAACCTAAGGCTTTGTCCACGTCAATGCGGAAGCACTAGACTCGAGTTTCGCTCTCGTTTGAGCTCGTCAGTAGTGCATATCCTTGACCGGACCCGTAAACAAACCTCGGATCACTGGGGTGTGTAAACACTAGACCACGCGGCACACGCTGGACACAGCCAAATTATCACAACAGAACATTACAACGTCACTCATCGTAGGTTGTAGCTCAAGATTCAAGGAGAGGCATTAAGCAACAATTCAGAAACTATTAACCTGACGCCAAATAACTAAGTCTTAGTCTAAAGAGTGATTTATTATTATTATTATTATTATTATTATTATTATTATTATTATTAATGTCAGTAGTTATTTTGCGTTGGCTGGTTTTCAACTCAATCGTAGTCCACATACATGCTACCACTTCTAGTGCACTGGACTGATGTTTGCGCGTGGATTAGCTTTCCCTGTTACCAGTGTCCTCTACCATCAGGCGAACCCACTCCGACTACATAGGTATTTGTAATTTACATCCCCAAGTCAAGGACCAGAAGTCAACATTTTAGTCCAACTGACTAGTGTAGGAGTTGAATTCCGCTACCTGGCCATCAACACACGGCAGTTGAAGAATAAGCGCTCTTATCCATTTAGTCAAAGTGACAACCAAAGTCTGTAGTGAAAGTATTACCATTTATATCATCTTTGATTCTTCTGATGCTGAAGATACCCACCCCAGTTTCTTAATTACACAATCTGGCAACTCTGTACGCTGTTTATCTTTTTACACTTTACACAAATATTGTTCAGCGTGTAGCAATTCCTCTCCTCCTTCCTTCGACCTTATATCCCAATAATTATTTACCACTCTTCTCTCACTAGTTATGTATTAATGGCCTGTAAATAATTATTTTATTTTTGCTTCTATCCTGCTTTTGCCATGCACATTATTCGCGGGAAATTTTGTTTTTAATTTAGAATTGTAACCTTTCTCAACAAAGTATTGATTTTTCCTGTTACAGCGTCTTCTTTTTTCTTTTTTTTTTCTTTTTTAAATCACACCACATCCCTATATTCTCTCTTCTTGATTTGCCGATTTTTTAATGTCTTTCCTTCATGTAACATGATCAACTGTTTGTAACGATAAACAGGAGTTCCTTGCCTCGCTGACAGCTCGCTGCATTATTTATCACGGGCGTTTTTCATTCTGTAATCCTAGGGCTATGTATGTATGTATGTATGTATGTATGTATGTATGTATGTATGTATGTATGTATGTATGTATGTGTGTGTGTGTGTGTGTGTGTGTGTGTGTGTGTGTGTGTGTGCGTGCGTGCGTGCGTGCCTGCCTGTCTGCCTGCCTGCCTGCGCGCGCCTGTCTGTCTGTCTGTCTGTCTGTCTGTCTCTCTGTCTGTCTGTCTGCATACATGCCTGGATGTGTGTGACTGTGCGTGCGTGCGTGCAGGCAGGCAGGCACTCACGTATGTATGTATGTATATGCGCCTGTCTGCCTGTGTATTTGTTTGTCTGTCTGTCTGTCTGCCTGTCTATGCTTGCGTGCCTGAGTGAGTGGACGGATGAATGTATGCATTCATATATTTTTCGTAGGTAGGTAGACGCGTGTGTGTATATGTATGTGGGGAGGCGATCCGAGCACTTATGGACTGAATGGTCCAGTGTGCCTGGATGATAGTCTGGCTACTAACTAACTAAGCAACTAGCTGCTTTGTCTAACCCAGAATAGTCTCTATTCTAACCCAAGTCTCATTTTCTGAATTCCAAAATTGCTGTTAAGCATCGACGTGTGGGGAGTCTACGCTTTCTTCACAATGCCAGAGGTGTTGCCTTCATTGCGTCATGCCCGTGTATGTGTAGGGTAACTTAAATGGTGTCTTTCCATCGTGTTCTTTGTCTTTCTCTGTCTCTACATCCAGATCCTTTCTCGGTGTACTTGTATTCTCTTGTCGGTAGTTGATCGGGTGTACTTGTATTCTCTTATCGGTAGTTGATCGGGCGTACTTGTATTCTCTTATCTGACTTCCGGTCCCCAGCATGGCGGTTAGGCATTGAACCGCTACGGCCTCTGGAGTATTTATCTTTGTGGCAGCGGTTTGCATTTCGCATTTTCCACAGGTTGGACTGGTATTATATGGTCCCGTCGCCCTGCTACTGGGTAAGTGCGTGGCGCGACTCTGTGAGCAGTGATATTCACGTGGAATGATTTTACATGTCCGCCTTTGTTTGTACAGTGACCTGCATGTTCGGAACAATGGCTACCGGCTGTTGCTGAATTGACTGATTTGCCTTTTCGGTTCACGGGTGCATTTTTACGGAGACTCCTGGGTGTCGGCGCTGGAGCTACGGAGTTCGTGCTTAATGCGATGCTTTCGGCGGGTCGCCCTGCGGATAGAGACAGAGCCATGTGAGAAAACCCGGGTCAATGAAGTCTTTCTGGTGACTGCCGAGTCCATCCACGATGAACTGTGGTTTTCGTGGAAGACCTTTGTATTGGCATTCTGGCGGGGGCATTATGCACAGTGTACCTGTGTGGCTGTTGGATTGCAGAGACTCCTGTATGTTCCACTTTTCACGTTGGACAGTGGGGAGCATTTTGTGTGATATTCACTGGCACAGGAACGGAGCATGACGGGGACGACACGTTGCCGTGAAGTTGGAACCTCGACTAACTCACTCACTCACTCACTCACTCACTCACTACATGTATTCTCGGTTTTGTAGTTCATCAGGTGTACTTGTATACTCCTATCGGTCGTTGATCGGGCTTCATTAGCTAACATGTCCAAAGAACTTATTTTAAAATAAGAATTGCTAGGGTCAGAAAGAGGTATACAATACACACACCGGGCTTGTTTTTGACGACCATGCTGCTTTTGTCTTAGAAGAAAAGGATAAGGGGAAATATAAAGAAGAAGAAGAAAAGTGGGAAGAAGGAGCGAGGAGAAGAAAACAAAACAGAAGAAAGACTTGCAACGTACAGATGATTCTTATTATTGTCTATGAGCAGGAATGTTTTACCGAATGTGACAATGTTCATTGTCAGCCTCACTACATTGTTGCAAGTGTGTCTTATTTGATATGTGTGAGCAGCGGCAGGCTGGGCAGGGTGTCAGCGGGCCGGACGGCAAGTTATCCTTGGTGGTCCCTGATGAAATGGTCTCCCTGAAACATTAGACCAAAATGTTATTGTCTTTGTAGTTTTGAAAACCAGTACTTTTAGACCCATTATGTAATTGCCAGTGAGTATGTGTGTGTGTGTGTGTGTGAGAGGAGTGAGAGAGAGAGAGAGAGAGAGAGAGAGAGAGAGAGAGAGAGAGAGAGAGAGAGAGAGAGAAAGAGAGCATGTGCGTGTGTGTTATATCAGTTCTTCTTCTTCTTCTTCTTCTTCTTCAGCGATCAGTGTTTGCTTTGCGTCTATTCCGGCATGGGTCACATACAGAACTGTTCGCTTGAGGTCTCCAAGGGTCGCCCCTGTGGGCCAGATTTTCCCGGTGTGTGTGGTGTGTGTGTGTGTGTGTGTGTGTGTGTGTGTGTGTGTGTGTGTGTGTGTGAGTATCATCAGTATGAGAGAGAGAGAGAGAGAGAGAGAGAGAGAGAGAGAGAGAGAGAGAGAGAGAGAGAGAGAAAAGGGGAGGCTAGTTGTAGTATCATAATTATTAGCGTGAGTATTTAAGGAAGATTTGTAGAAAGAGAGATAGAGGAAGACAGCGAGAAAATGTAACTGGCAGCCCTCTGTCATGCATCACCCACCAAGGGCTGACTGATCTGTAAACATGGGAGAAACATGTGCCCAATGCGCCATAAGGTGTATCAGTGGCTTCTTTCTGTTTACTGATTTTATCATGGCGCGGAAAGGTGTCAGTACACACAACGATTCGTACTGTTGGGGATCGCAAGATGTCGAGAAGCATGATCGCCAGTCGGCAAGGCACTTGATGATGATGATGATGTGTGTATAAATTGCATCATTAGCATATGTATATATGTGTGTGAGTACTTGTGTATGGGTATGTGTGTGTGTGTATGTATGTGTGGCTGTGTCATTAGCAGGTTTTCCAGCTTGTGAAATACGCCTACAACTGGCTCGCGCCCTCCTTTTTTATGACCATCTTCAGCTAATTGTGCTATTTCTGGTGAAACTGACAAGTTGGACAACTTTCACCGACTTCTTACCCTGGAAAGAAATCCCGCAAGCTTGTTAACTTGTTGCTTGTGTAACTACTGATTTCGAAACACACACACACTCTCTCTCTCTCTCTCTCTCTCTCTCTCTCTCTCTCTCTCTCTCTCTCTCTCTCTCTCTCTCTCTCTCCTCTCTCTCTCTCTCTCTCTCTCTCTGTTTGTGTGTGTGTGTTCGTGTGGAAAGAGAGGAGGAGGAGGAGTAAGTACGCACGCACGCACGCAGGTAGGTAGGTAGGTAGGTAGGCATACAGACAGACAGCAAGCTAGAGCTAGAACTATTTTGAGGGATAAGGTAAGACTTATTTATTTACAACCCCAGCCCTCAGCGCTTGATCCTCCAACGAGATGCGAAAGCTTACTTGTAAACCCAGCCCATACGTTGCCTATCCACCAATAATCTTGTTCTTTTGTCATGCCAGAATTACGGACTGACGACCGCCACATCCACCACCATCACCATCATCGACCCAGTCCTCTTGATGTGACCCTGGAGCGCACGAGTTTACCAGACCCGCTGAGAGAGAGGCAGCTGTCCCATTTAGCAGAACTCGACCGCTTGCGACAACATTCCAACCCCGGGAGCTTAGAGCATCAAGCGCAGCTGGCAGAGCTGGATCGGCACTATCTAGACACCAATCACAGGCATCATCTGCAGCAGCAGCATCATGGCCATCCGGGACTTTCAGAGATGGGCTTGGAGACGTCCGGTGCCCTAGTGCTTGCAGACTCCAGAGGGCATTCCACGTCACTTGGTAGGATGTCTACGTCTGACAGTATACTATCTGTCTGTTTTCTCTCTCCCTTCTCTCTCTCCGTCTCTCTCTCTCTCTCTCTCTCTCTCTCTCTCTCTCTCTCTCTCTCTCTCTCTCTCTCTCTCTCTCTCTCTCTCTCTCTCTCTCTCTCTCAAAGTGTGAAGTACGAATCATTAAGAAACAGGAATCTTATGAATAACTAGTTGACAGTAGTTCTTCAATAGTTCAAGCCTACAGAGTAGCAGCCACTTTGTAATCACTGTTGCGCATGCACAAACTGATCGATCCTCACTACTCTACGTGGGATATTACTTAGGAGCCAGTTTGTGTCCTGAAATAAGATGTTCCTGTGTCCTTACTCTTCCGTGGACTTTATAATACAATTTCTGTTACTAAATGATTTCCCCCTCAAATTGTATTGTCTATGGCAGTAACTGCCGGCTTCGTGGCTTAGAGGTTAGCGACTTTTCTCCGTAATCCCGTATACTCTCGTGGGTAACGTGATGACGGTGAGAATCAGCAGTGGTTCGAATCGCATCGGTAACTTACGGGGTATGTGAGCCTGCCGCTCAGAAAGCAATGGCAAACTACTGAGCGTAATCTTGCCAAGAAATCAACAATCAGCTGAAAGATGCTTATGTTGGCAGCGATGTCCTGTAAAGGATTTTTTTTTTTTTTTAAACACAAAATAATATTTATAGCATATGTTATCGTGGTATATACACATATGCAAACTACTGAAACTGATTACAATCTGCAATTGTCATAAACCATATTCTAATCCGCACACACGTTTATTTTTCCTGTTCAAAAGGTCAAAGATCATGGGGTTATGATACAATACCCTACAGTAAAGACCCTGGACACAGGTCACACGGAGGGCCAGCAAGGGATGAGCTAGTTTATCGTGGTAAGTAACTGGATGACCTACAACCCGATTCTGACATTACACCCTAATTTGAGTGTGTCCTTAAGTAGTCAAACTGGGCCAGCTGAAGGTTAACTGACCTGGCTGTTATATAGGGCAACCAATACAGGCTGTGATCTATTTCCGACACCACAGTCCGAATGTCATCATCACCTTTTGCAGGGGAGGGCTGCAGTAACTTGTGTTTTACACTGCAAACAAATAAATACATTATTGTATTACTACTTCCACCATCGCTACTACTACTACTACTACTACTACTACTACTACTACTATTGCTACCACTACTACTGCTACTGCATCTTCAACTACTGCTATAACCAAGATGGAGCAGAAGAAAGAAAATAGGACACGTAGTAGACAAGTGGTCGTAACTGCAACTACTTCTGCCGTGAAGAAGAAATGGGAGCAGAAAAATAACAGAAGGGGGGGGGATATGATAAGTAGTAGTGGTATAAGTATTAATGATAGTAATAGTAGCATCATCATCATCATTATCATCATCATCATCATCATCAAGATAATCAAGCAGCTAGTAAGACATGTAGATAAAGAAACTTGATTGAATAGATCAGCCACTGAATATGCCATGAGAGGGATATGCAACTATATGAAACTACCTGCCCCGTTTTGGCCACAAAGACAACATCAACTTTCCAACAGTAAAGGAACAGAACAATTTTGAGGCTTCAAACTCAAAACATATTACTTAACATGCACATGAAGAGACTCAAATCACAGCTCACTCACTCACTCAAAAAATAAAGAAAGCAAGACACAAACATACACACAGAATCAAACAAATAAAAAAGTGTTCGCTTATTGAACAGAAACCACAAACATTATGGGGCACGATTTATTGCCTGGCATATTTCACTGCACAGACAATACCTGTGACAACATGTGTTAATTGTTGCAACACAGTATTATTCATTATTCACTTCATATGATATATAACGCTGCAGTATGCACCTGTTCAGATGCAGACAAATATGCCAGGCAATAAATCGTGCAACATGTTGTTTGTGGCTTCTGTGTTTATGCAAAGAAGTGGTTATATTTCTTTTCATTATCACATTTGTTGTTTTCTCAGGTTCATCCAGTGATTCAATTGCTCATGATGGAAGGCATGGTATGCCTCATCTACATTCAAGCCAAGATGGGAGGATCAGCATACATCTTTCACATGCTAGCCATGAGCGGATGTTGCCCAACCCACCAGAATTCCATGTCCACACTCCACCATCTAGAATGATTGCCAGTGATGGCCGATGTTCACCAGCTCCAATGTTATCAGAAAACCCCAGGTCTTCACTTTTGTTAAACAGTCTTGAAAGACATCATCACCCATCACCACCTCCTGCTATAGAATCACAAAGGTACGAGACTCTCAGATCATCTTCTCCAGACCATCATAGATCTATTTCTCTGCATCATGGGTCTCATCATCTCAGAGAAGAAACACCTGCATCCCTAGATGGTCAGCTTGCTATTCCTTTGAATGCCAGATATGAACTAAATCCACCGGCAAGTCTGTCTTCGAGGATTCCTCTTGAATCTTCTACATGCCTCACTTTGAGCACCACCTCCAGATTTGCTTTGCAATCAAGACTTCCTATAATGCTTCAGCGGTTTTCAAATGGAGTTGACATTCCATTGCAAGATCCAAGACACTCTGAGCAGCTGTACACTGCTGAGATAAATCTACTGCCTTCTTCCCAAATACTTCAGACACCAGCTGGTAACTCCAGTCTGGCCATCCTGGAAGACAGCCGAGTTGTATCTGCATCTCACCTGTCAGATAACAGGCGAATACATGCTAGTTCAATATTAGAATCCCACAGCATGAAATCTTTGTCCCTGGAGCCGGTTTCAGAGGTCAATGGAAGGGAAACTAACAGACATTTAAATGGTGGATATGAGAATCGAGTTATCGTGGAGCATCCAACAGATCTCAGAGCAACTCTACATGGACATCATTCTGGAACTAGATCCAGCTCTGACAATGCGATCAACTTGTCCATGTCTGATAGTCATGATATAGACACTGGTTTTTCTGCATCAGACAGTCATGCCAGAGTCCTGCAGGAATCCAATAATGAGGCTCATTCAAGCCTCACAGTTGCATCACGGCATGACAGTAGAGTACTAGCTTCAAGACAGATAGACGAAAGAGTCGCACTGTCCATTCAACCACGCTCCCCAGTGCGTGCTTCCTTTCCCCTCCTGGCTCATCCTGACTACATAAACTCTGGTGCCACTCCAGTCACCCTATCATTCTCATCCTATATCAATCCATCCCCTAACCATCTCCCCGGCAGCTTTATCTACCCACAGATGCTGTCACAGAACTCCCCACACCAGACATCACCAGGAGACAAAACATATGAGATTCTGGGTCAGTCCCGAGACTTTGATGACAAAAACTATGAAGCCCTGAACCAATCTAGGTCAACGACAGACGCCAAATACTTCAAGAGACGGCTGTCCAGCTCCAGAAGTCTGGAAGAAAAGTCATTTGAAGTGTTAAGACCCGTGCGCCAGGCCAGTGATGGGATGTTTGACAGGAGACAGCTAGAGGAGAAATTCTACAACAGTCATGCTCCACCAAGGCATTCGGATGCTCACGGCATTCATCGTATCGAAAAACCCATTCCCATTTCACTTTCTAGCAGACACATCTTGGAGAGAAAGATTTCAGATCTTGACATGGGTGATATTTCACTGCGATCAGAAATCATTCACTATCCTATCACAGCCTCTGCTTCATCTGTTTCATCCCATGGGGGAAGATCTGACTCATCGAGGTCGCCCATCAGTCGAAGAAGCAGTGATGAACATTCAGATCACATCAGTGTCTGGCGACCATACTAAATGTATTACATTTGCACTGTTAACTTCCCAGCAATTTTCTAATGTCTAGTATTTATGTGAATGTTTTGTATGATAAGAAATTCAACATTACAATCAGCTCTTTTTGGGGATTTCAAACAAATAGAACAGGGAGTCCAACAACTGAAAGACAGATACAATTCTGAATGTTTAGACTAAACCATTATCATCATCAGCATGTTATTCAAGTGCATTGCAAACTGGCGTGGGTGATCATGCATTTCGACATCTTGTGATCCCCAAGAGCATGTATCAATTTGTGCGCTGACACGCTTCTGTGCCATGACACATGGCTGTCAAGAATGTTATCCTACTGTCTTCCTCTATCACTCTTTCCACGAATCTTTTCATTTGTCACATGTTTCAGTTTTTCTCTTCTCATAATGTGGCCAAAGAGTATTGACTGCCTTTTGTTGATGTTTGTGATAAATTGTCTTTTGTGTCCTTAGTCTCTTGAAAACATTTAGATTACTCATTTTGGCTGCCCAATGAGTTTTCAGCATTCTTGGAGCCGAATCTCTGAAGCCCTGAGGGATATCTTTTTCATTGGTTTATTATCCGAAATTTACAGCAGTTTGTCAAAGCCTTCATCAGCAAACTAAAAACATACTGTCAGAAATAGTTGATTTGGTATCTGTCTCATTCTTCAAGCTCATAAGCCGCATACTAGTTCATTTGCTTTTATCATAGTTCAATAGCAGTGACTCCCATCAATCAATACCGATATGTAAGTATCACTTTGAAGAGCTGATTATGAAATAAGAGTTTCAAAGACAGCAGACATTGCAGCCATTACAAACAATGTTGGAAAGTCGAAACCAAGAAAACTTTCACATAGACTTTAACGTCAATCATGCATTTGAAAAGAAACGCATTTGTATGGGTTTGTAAATATTACATATGTAAATATTTGTTGTCAGAGAATTGCCTTTTTCAATCATTTATTCTCATAACTTATTTTGTTGCTTTCATTTGGTAAGGTCAAGGTAGTCCCATAGTAGGCATTGCCGTTGGGATGTGAAATGTTAGGCCTTGACATCTTCTAGGCTATACTATATGAGATGGGGGTGACTTGCCTTCCTCATCTTCCTCATCGCCTTCCCTTCCCTGGCAGTCCCCAGAAAATTGTCTGGGACCCATTCTGTTAGGCTGGATCGACCAGAGAGCGGCAGTAATGTAATGGCTAAACGCTCGCTGGCCGTTCCCATGGTCATGGGGTTCGACCCGCAGTGGGATGGATTTGATATTTGTTTAATTGACCTTGGCTCCCAGGTCGGCCCAGACTAAAATAGGTACCAGTAAATGTCTTGGGAAATCAAAGCAGCCAGCCTGATTAACCATAGCACCAATGAGTGCCGATGTGTCTGTATAAATATGCCTAGCAACATATGTCCCGTGCTCCTGAAGGTGTGTAACAGGGTCCTTTAACTTACACACTTGACATAGTATTGGCTGTCCTGTTTGGACAAAAATCATCTTGCCTCAGCTGATGATTGGACCCGGACCACTGCCTACGTAGTTAGTTGATTATCCTTTACAGACGTAGCAGTCAACCCCAACAGTTGTTGGCAGTTCGTGATTCCTGGGCAAGTGTACGTTAAGTAGTTTGCCATTGCTTTCTGAACGACCAGCATCCATATCATTTCATTAAAAACCAACGCAAGGCGGTCTGCCGCTAAATCACCCGCAGCTGTTGTTAGAACGCAGTATGCGGGATTACGAAATGCGCCCGAAACCCCTTCGCCACGGAGCCGTCTATGTAGGCAAGTGGACTAAACACCATGCTACAGCGTGCTTCCGTTCATTTGCTAAAGTAATAAATAAACGGCCCAGTTCCATGCCTGGGTGCATAATTGGTATATGGTGCTATTTCCATATTGTATAGACCAATCGGCACTCGATATGTGATATGGTCAAGTATCACATTGGTTTCATTTGGTACACGGTAATAACTGGTATGCTAATTCATTAGATAACTAGATTGAAAACAGAGCTTACAGATATTGTTAGTCGGGGAAGACTACAGAAAGTGCTGATCAAAGCTTTGCTGAAAACAGACAATGAAAGATGTGGTACAAAAGGATAATATCTAGTATCCATCCCACATTGCTCTACTTATCAAGCTGATCATAACAGACTGTACAAGTCGTATACAAGTAGCATTGATCAATAAAGACTATACAGGTTTTATAGATCACCAGTCCATAAAGATAGCATTGGTCAACACAGGTAGATGGTTGTGAACAAAGAAGACTGCAACAATCATGTGGATCAGAGATGATACTGCTTCCTGTGGACCAAAGACAACAGTGGCGTGTATTTCATTGTCAACAGACTCCAAGTCAGCGTCCAGTGAGATACTTCAAATATAAACAGGCAATTGATAGTTTTGAGTCCTTACTTCGTGCATTCCTTCTGAACTGCCATACACAGATATCACTTGTTTAACATTAGTTAGTCTATGTGTTCAGAGATTGAGCAGGGGGGGTACACCAAACCAAGCACTCGAGGATAACTCACATAAACAGTTTTGAATTGAGTTGAGTTTAGTTGAGTCATGAACGGACATCATTGCACTGGGGGTAACTCCCATAAGCGCTCACTCCTCATCTTCAAGATCCAGCGAAGAGTTCCAATACTAATGGTGCCCGTTGGTATCTGATTACCGCAGAAGTCGGATGTGTCGGCCTAACGGCGCAAGAACGCAGCTCTGCTGTAAACAGGCACAACGCAATCACATCCGAAAAAAAACTCCGGATGAACGAAGAAGAAGAAGAAGAAGTATCTGATTATATGTCCATCTTGCTTGTGTCACAACTGTCGGCCAGATCCGCTGACCACCCCCTGATGCTGCATTCTCTCTAGACCCTGACAGTCCATTTGTTCTTCTGCACTATTCACGTGCTCCCTGAGGGCCTTCACCACATCTGCCTTATCAAGCATCAAATCAAGAGTTATGAAAACAAATCGGTATGAAATGGATAAGCAAGCAATAAACAATTAACTAATTTGGAATATTGTAAGACACAGCTGACTATGGAGACTATTGATAACTCAGATTACAAGTACCTCTGAAGTCGGAGTGGATTCGTCTGATGGCAAGGGACACGTGTAATAGGAAAAGCTAACCCACACGAAAAAAACATCAAGCGAGTGCATTAGAAATAGTAGCACGTGTACAGACTACACTAGAGCACAAAGATAGCGTACATAAACAAGAGCAGAACAAACAATACAAAGTCACATAAAGGCTATTATTAAACAAAGCACGTGAATTGAAACACAGTAATTGTTCTTGCGAGCAACTGTTCCTATCGTGTATCCTGTCAGAAGCACCATATAACATCAATACTTGCTATATCAGTGGCAGTACTGCCTGTTAGTTGATACAACATGTTGATAATTTGAAGCATTCGTATTATATGTATAATATATATTTATTAACTGGTATGTATATATCTTCTGTCAAGACGGAAAGGGGTTAAGTTAGTTGCATGGTCTTTACAGGACATCACAGTCAGTCCCAGCATTTCTTGGCTGTTTGTGATTTACAAGGAACGTTTGCGTTAAAAATGTTTGCCATTGTTTTCTGAACGACCGATGCTCATACCATTGTTCAAAATCAACACAAGGCGGTCTGCTTCCAAATCGCCTGCAGCTGATTTCGAACTTGATAGGCGGGATTGTTAATCACGTTCACTACCCTTCGTCACGGAAACAAAATAAATCTTCCATTTACTAAAACATTGAAATATCACTAAAGCATTCATTCTGGGACAGCACTAAATCATGTTGGGACAGCACTAAAACATATTGGGGGTATCACTAAAGCATGCTGGGACATGATGTTGCGGTCGTGTTTTGAATAACTAAATTTCACACCAGGATATCAAGGTCAGTTGACAATCCCACAGAATTTCTTTCCCTGGTAATCTCTGGCAGCCATTTTAAGCAACCATGTCGATCCCGTAGCCATAATACTTAAAAATAGAACTGGGGTTTAAACCCCGTATTATACTTTGGTCAGCTAGTACCCCAAACCACTACACTTTTACAGCTCATCCACTTTACTCTAAACAAGTTTTTTAAAAACACACACACAAATATATATATATATATATATATATATATATATATATATATATATATATATATATATATATATATATATATATATATATATACATATATATATATACATATTACAACATATTACTTTGAACGAGTAGTTTATTGTTAACATAATATGTGCTTACCCCGGGAAGGTTAACCCGGTCAACAAATGCCCGCAGAAGTCGGATGTGTCGGCCTAACGGCGCAAGAACGCAGCTCTGCTGTAAACAGGCACAACGCAATCACATCCGAAAAAAAACTCCGGATGAACGAAGAAGAAGAAGAAGATATGTGCTTACATTTTAGATATATGAAGATTGAGCACAACCCACTACTGGCAACGCTGATCATATTCCGTTCAGAGTTGATCATATTCCGGTCAGCGTTACCAGTAGTGGGTTGCGCTCAATCTTCAAACCTCAAATCCCGAAACAACCAAATAAATCAGTTTTAGATAATCTGGTGTGAGGGCTGCAATCGAAACGTCCTGATGTGCCAGAAAGTCTGGGGACCAATTGATATATTTGTATAAAAGTTGTGTATAGACTCAAACATGTATTTTTCTTCATGTAAATCCATAATGACAATAATCAATGCAAATATAACGAGAAAGAGAGGGTGGACATTTGAATTTATACACTACTTTTCCAGTAATTTATTTTGTACTGTATCATTTGTTTTGAGAACGTATATTTATGTAAAACAAGAAACAAGTTGCCCATAAAAGTCACTATACTGTGTTCTAAGTGACAAAAAAGGTTGTGAAAGCTGCCAATATCATGCTGTAAAAATGTAGCTTTGTTATTACCTAGGAATGTAGAGTTATCAAGGAAAGTGAATGTTCACCACAGCTCATACATATGTAACTTAGTATGTGTGAAAAACCATTACTTTTCAACTCTGTTGCAGTGGTTCCCAAGCATTGTTTTCTGAGTCAAAACTTCCAGAAATGAATGTCTGCTCTTGCATCATTGATAATTTTATTGATCAAGAAATACGCTGAAAACCCAAGAACCTTCCCATCCCTGGTAGTGTTTTGTTAACAGCAAAAAGCACAGCTAATTAAATAATAGGATGCTAAGGTATCCAGTCTTAGTTGGACCTACTGAAGGGTCCGAGGTATTGAAAGAGCTGATATTATGGCTTCATAATTCTGTGACACCAATGATGGAAAACTAACACATAATGTACGTCACATATCACAAGTTAATGCAGGCTGACACAGAGATTAATGAATTAACTGAACTAAGACTAGCAGAAATTGACATTGCTTGTCACAAAAGCTGCCATGATGTTAAGTGGGGACAACATAGGTGAATTCATAATCAGTGCGTTATGGAGACTAGCAGCATTTTGCCGATATCTGCTGAGGGGAGACGGACTACACACAAATGTATCCTGGGCATTGTGACAATAATTCTAGCTAACTAATTAGGTGCCAAACAACAAGTAGGTTTGAACCAAACAAAAATGGATGACGGAAAATGGGAAGTAAGGTTATATCACAATTATTACTTACAAGTTGTTAATATGGTATCAGGAATGTTTTATATATCAAATTAAAGGGGGTTGTAAAGGGAAGAGCACGGCGTATAAATCCTTGGCAGATACGAGAAGTCGATTGAGATGATTAACTATCCCATAGCACTTATAATCAGTGAATCAATCTTGACACATGAACTTAAAACAGGACAGCTACGTGTGAACATAACCCATTTGGAAAATACAGAAATTATTTGAAAGAGGGGAGCTGGAGTATCTCCTGTATACAAGATCTAATCTGAAACAAACTGCCATCTTCTCTTGGAAATGACAGCATAATTCCTTCTGTATAATATTATTTACAACTAAACGATTGCACATGTGAAATGATACATTTATAGGTTTCAGTACAGAAAACTGTTTGTCTTTAAACCTTTTCGATATACAATTAATTATATATATGAACAAAATATGCAACTTCTGCAAAATCTACGGGTTTCTAATCTCATATTTACTGTACTATTATTCACATGTAACAAAATATATTAAGGAAGAAAAAAAAACAAGAAACTGACCTTCATGCTAAACATTTCTTTTCTGACCGTGGCGTAGTGGGTTCGTTACATATGTTGATCAGTTGGACTGAAATGTTAACTTCCTGTCTTTGACTTGGGAACGTAAATTACTAGTACCTCAGTAGTCATAGATGGTTGGCAAAGATGGCGAAGGACATTAGTAACAAGGAAAGGTGGCGTGACTCGTGCAAAATAAGTCCACTTGTAGTGGCACTCGTGTAAACTACGCTTAAGTTCAAAGCGAGCGAACACAATATATACATTTTAAATTATCTCAAGAATTTTGACAGTCTTTGAATCTGCCTTCCCACCCTCTTGCTCCCTACAGTTTGGGAACCACTCCTTTCTGGTAAAATCTATGATGAAGTTATTGTCCGGACTGACTTGAAGCATTTGCATTAATAAGAAGAATGCAAACTTGATTAACACAAAAGTGCAGTAAGTACAACACAACAGAACTTTACCGAGCTGTGTGGTGACCGAGTTGTGCGGTGACCGAGCTGTGTGGTGACCGAGTTGTGCGCTAGTCGTCTACTGTCATTTGGTTTGTTATGGGTTTGTGTGGCAGGCACAAAAGAGTATCCCTAGAAGAGAGAGTCTTGTTTGTTAATGCCTTTTTGCTGCATTTGTGAATATTTATAAGGGGGCCATCTATTTAAAGTACCAAGAAATAACATATATTTTCCATTTACTAAAAGTGTATAGTGTTTGACAACATGTATATTGTGTAAATGATGTTCAAAATAAAATAAAAACAAGATTAAGTGTGCTTTTGTGTTATTTTGTGTGGTGTGTTTTGCGTTTAGAAAGCTACCTGGGCCCATCCCCAAAGCCAGGCAAGGATAATTCAAAACTAAATGGATATAGAATTATCACCTTGCAAAACACCATTGGCAAAGTATTCGAGAAGATAGTAGCATGCAAGCTACAGCACCACTTGGAAAGATCCACAGGGCTCGGAGGTTACCGGCCTGGGAAGAACACCTAGGCCCATACGGCAACATTTGCATTCGATTTCTATGAGGGGTTTCCAGAATAACCAATAGGTGGTGGCACTTGACCTGGAAGATGCTTACAACAGGGTCAGGTATGTATGTCCACATTTGTTTGCCGCAATATAAACATCATCTCAGTAACCAACTGAGGGGAAGTTATGAAATTTAGTATATAATCTTATCATTATGTCCACCCAACAAAAAAATTTTTGTTCTGGAGATTTTACAGCAGATTTCGAAGTTTGTTTATATGACATATATAATTTACGCGTCTGACATGAAATTCATAATTTTAAATGTATTACAGCGTAGCCAGACAATCAGGGCTCAATTTTGAATATTGTACGTGTTTTCACGGGATTGGCCTATTGCCAACCCCCCCCCCCCCCCGCGTTGTTCAAACTAATACTGTTCAGAGGTGTCTCAAAATATGGGTTATTTCATGAAACCTGATTAATATGTTTGTTTTTGTTTTTTTAAATTTTACCACTTATCGCTAACATTGAAATGTGTGAATATTTTTCAATGGGCTTTAATGCAAAATTGTACACTTCAAAGAATCGTTATGAAGTTGTACACATATTTTTGTCAAGAAGCTGATTGCAAGAAACTGTTTTATCATCATCATCATCATCTTCCACTTCTGCCGTCAAGCGTCGTGGGGAGGAATAATTTGCGTTCCAGCGCCCGGTGGACGGCACTTGATAGTGGCATTCCGTGTGGTTGTAATACTGTTTTATACTATTACAAATTCCGAAAAAAGAACAATGCATGCATTGGGCTTGAGTAAACGGATCTATCTATCTATCTATCTATCTATCTATCTATCTATCTATCTATCTATCTATCTATCTATCTATCTATCTATCTATCTATCTGTCTGTCTGTCTGTGTGTCTGTCTGTCTGTCTGTCTGTCTGTCTGTCTGTCTGTCTGCCTGCCTGCCTGCCTGCCTGCCTGCCTGCCTCCACACCCACCGACCGACCGACCGACCGACAGATTATCTATCTATCTATCTATCTATCTATCTATCTATCTATCTATCTATCTGCCTGCCTGCCGGCCCACCCACCCACCGACCGACCGACCGACAGATATCTATCTATCTATCTATCTATCTTATCTATCAATCTTATCTATCTATCTATCTGCCTGCCTGCCTGCCGGTCGACCCACAGACCGACCGACCCACCCACCCACCCAGCCAGCCATCCACCCACCTACCCACCCACCTACCTTTCTGCCTACCTACCTACCTACCTTTCTGTCTGTCTGTCTGTCTGTCCGCGCTATTAAATATTGATAAAAGGTACTGGAAAAAACGTCTGGACCATGTGTTGAAAGAGGAAGAGGACTATTGGAGAAAGGATGGATTGAATTTTATGCAACCGAGAGCAATCATCAACCTACTGGAATCGTCCGACACAGATTAAGGTCTGAGCAGATCGCAGAACTTAATCTACGTACACACTTACTGGGATATTTTGCTCCAACTATTCAGACAAATTGCAGACCCTTAACATTACAGCATCAGCATCAGCTGAAGACACAAGAAGGAAATGAAAAATAAGGTAAGAAATATAGTCCTTCTACTTTCATGTTAATTTACAAATTATTTACCCCGTGCCTCTGTAAATTCTCTGTCTTTACTACTATTACACATTGCATCCCTCTCGGGATTCTCCGTGGTGAAGTGGTCAAGCCGTCTGACTCGGGCTCCGAAGGTTGTATGTTCGATTCCGGGCCGCGTCATTCATTTCAAGAGTGCATTTTCTTTTCGGAGACTCCCGAGGATCGTCGCTGGAGCTACGGAGTTCGTGCTTTGTGCGACGCTTTCCGCGCTGCGGAAAGAAACTGAGCCATATGGGATAAAAACCCGGTGCAATGCAGCCGACCCTGTGGATTGTAAGCTACTTCTTTCATTGCACCCACTCCCATACGAATCCGGATACGCCTTTGTCATCTGAATTTGCAGGTCCACATTACCGTAAACATAACTTTTTTAGTGAGAAATCACTAGTTGTTAAGCAAAACATCAAAGGAATGTCGCCGCTTTCAATGATTTAAGTTGTTTTTGGACATATCAAAGACATATTCCTTGGGTGGGGGTAAATATAAGACGGCTGGAAAAATTCCATAACGATGCAACAGACAGTTTTCAAAATAATTGATCGTGAATGAAGGCAAACAAATGTGGACATACTATAGCATGGACTTCTGACCCCACTATTACACCTTGTCCCCGGTGCTCTTTAATGTATACACCAGCAAAGTCACAGCTTTCGAAGCACCGGGAGTTGGTGGAATCTCGACATTCCCGACATTCGCAGATGATGTGCTGGTATACAGACATGGAAAAGAAAGGGGAAGAATGGCTGAAGGACTTATCGTTGGCTGTAAACAGAGTGGTGCATGAACTAAGGGGCTGTAATAAATCCAGACAATGCGTGTTGTATTCCCTGGATAACCGAATCGTGTAGGCAGATGTCCCATTATTATATTGAAAGGACATCCTCTCAGTAGAGAGAGTGAATTGAAGTACTTGGGGATAACCTTTGATAGATGTATGTCTTTTAAGGATCTTGTGGAGGCTTTGGTGGTGAAAGCTGGAAAAGGACTTAATGCACTGAGAGCGATGGCAGCAACCGGGGTAGACAGATGATACTTTATATACTCTTTCAGCAGTTAATAATTTCAGTCAGTGAGCATGGATTGGAGCTGTTGACAGTATCAAAGAACCAGCTTGAAAGGTTGGAGCGCATACAGAATGCCGCCATGCGGGTGATCCTGGAGTGCACAAAGGACACACCATTTTTATTCATGAGGCATATCCTTGCATTATCAACAATGGCGGACAGGCACGGGTACCTTCAAGCCAAATGGTACATGAGAGTCGCTACAGACAGGGACCAACTCCTGTCTGAAGCCTTGGATATGGTCAAGGGTCATAGACTGAGAAGAGGCAGGTCCTGGGTGGCACAGGCAGCAATATCTATCAGCCAGGTGTGTGAAATAAAGATCATCAATCTTGAAAAAGAGTAGGTAAAAGCACCGGAAGACATGTCTATGAGGGTTTCCACTCAGGCACTGAAACCGTTGCTGCAGCGATTGATCTTGAGGACGCATACAACAGAGTACCACTGGATTTTTTAATGTTTCAGCTTCTTGAACTAAACGTAAGTCCATTCCTCCTTAGTTGGATCGCTGCAGCCCTCTTCCAACGGAAAGTAGTTTTTAGATGTGGCAGTTGGACTTCGGAACCAACAACAATATATCCTGGCCTACCACAGGGATCACCATTATCTTCGGTACTGTTCAACGCCTACACAGTGAGAATCACCAGTGAGCAGATCACTGGACCTGGCAGGACATTGTCATATGCCGATGATGTTTTAGTGTATCGTCAGGGTAAGGATAGAGAGGAGGTTGCTGTGGAACTACAAACCGAACTCAATCGCATAAGTACTTGGTGTGATGAAGCTGGGGCAATGGTCAACCCAACAAAGGCAACAGTGACTTGGTTCTCGTTGAATAATCATATTGTCAACAATCCAACACCAACTGTAATGCTGTGTTCAGAGACGGTGGAAAGAACGCAGGCAATGAATTACCTGGGGATACGGTTTGATCGAAGCCTTGCTTATAATGTGCACATAGACCAGGTGATAACAAAGGCCAAGCGGGGTTTGGCAGCGATGCGGGTGATGGCGGCAGCAAACTGTGAGCAGCGCCATCTATGTCTTCTGTACGAGGGGCTGGTCATGTCTGTTTTGGAGTATGCAATGGCAATCCTGACTGTCAGCCATAAGCAGATAGAAAGGATGGAAAGGATACAGAATGAAGCTATGCGCATTATTCTTGGATGTACAAGAGATACAGCATGCAGGGCGATGCGCTACCTTCTTGATTTTCCAACCATTGAAGAGAAAATACAAGTTTGCAGGGCACGCGCCTACCTCAGAATTAACGCAAACACACAGCATCCACTGCATAGTGAAATTAGGAAGGTGAAGGGCAGCAGGTTAAAAAGAGGACGGTCGTGGATGGGTCAAGCCGAAGACATTCTTCAACAGGTGTGTTCACTTGAGGACTTAGAACCTGGCGAGGAGTGGGTGCAAGTGCCAACAGACTTCTGCACATCCTTTTCAGTTTGCATCCAACTAGATAGAAAATGCAGACAAGAAAATCCGGCTGCTGTTGAAGCTGAAGTACAAGCGTTGATTTTCGAGAATTCGCTAGACAGTGACGCGGTCATCTACACAGATGGATCGGTCATCCGACATGTGAGAAGCTCATGGGCCTTTACAGCTCGGGCCGGAGGGAGAATTGTGAAGGAGGACTCTGGTGCTTTCACTGAAACCACAAGTAGCCTGACCATGGAAGTCATGGCAGTAAGTAAAGCAATAACCTGGCTCGAGACACAGACATTCACTAGGGCTTGTTTCCTTAGCGACTCAATGAACATGATCAAGAGGATAGAGGAGGGGTCGATCCGAAGAGAATGGTTGCTGCCTCTGAAGCGGTCTCGGCTGGCAAAGATTAGTTTCATCTTCGTGCCAGGGCATGCGGGAGTACAAGGAAATGAGCGGGCTGACAAGCTCGCAGGTGAGGCTACTGTGGAGGGCGGACGCGCCATGGACCAGGCTGACATTCTGAATGCTCTACGAGAAGTGAGACTTTTGCAAGAACCAAGTGATGACTGTGAATCTACAACAATGGCCAGACTGCGAGAGCAGCAAATTAAAAGAGGGATGGCCAAACAAGAACACCACGCAGGAAGCCAAAGAAGATTGATAAACCAACACAGAACTGGCGTCGTTAGCCGCTACACGCTGCGGGATTTGCTGAGGAGGGGATCCGAGCACTTATGGACTGAATGGTCCGATGTGCAACGAGGATGATCTGTCGACTAACTAACTAACTAACCAACCGGAAGACATGTCGGACTGGCGCAAGTCACACTGGGTCGTGAGTGCAGAGAATGGGCAGCGGGCCTCACGGAGTGTGAGGTGCAACAACTGATCCAGGGCAACACACACCAAGGTAGCATACTGATCTACACCAATGGGTCATTGGTGAGAAACTGACGGAGTGGTTGGGGTTTCATAGCAGATGCTATTGGACGATGCTTAAAAAGGAGAGTCTAGCATATGAGATTACAATCTCAAACATGAGAATGGAGGTAGAAGCAGTAACAGCAGCTCTCCGATGGCTGGAGGAGATCGCTGCAACACACATTGTATGCATTGCGGACTCACTATGTATGCTTAGTAAAATGGAGAAAGGAATGTTTCGTGTAGAAGGGCTTACCTTGCCTCAGAAGTTACAAATTATGAGTATTGTATGGATTTTCTGACCTGGTCGTGCGGGAGAATGAACAGGATGATAGGCTGGAATTGAATGCACTTCTCGGTGGAAGATTACCTATGGACAAGGGAGAGGTGGTCGGGCGCCTGTGGGACCAGGAGGAGAAAACGGTGAAACAGGCTGAGCGCCTGATGTGGAGAGAATGATATGGCAGGGGCTCTCGATGAAACTCAAAACTGAGAGGGAAGACCAGGAGAACTTTCAATCAGATGGCAGTTGGAATGATTAGCAGTATGTCTCTTCGCTGGCTGTTAAACGAGGGGACGGAGCGCGTGTGGGAATGTCCTGAGTGCAGTGATGTCCTTTCTTAGCTCGTCTAAACTCAAGCAAAGTATGACATGAAAACCCAGATAAAAGATTTGTGTTACTGTTTGTTTTATGGGCATCAGAGGTAACAACAATTATTACTGACAGAAATGAAATCTAACTGGGCAGCCTGATGATCTAGACTTCCAGTGACGATATTGTCACTGTCTTCCTGCCAAATACATGAAATCACGTACAAGAAGGAGGTCTCCGTATGGCCGAATGGATAAGAGAGGCTCGTTCTTAAACATCCGGTGTGTTGATGCCGAGATAGCGGATTCAACTAAAATGTTGACTTCTCGTCTTTGACTTGGGGACGTAAATTACCATTGAGGTGACTCATCCCACATGCTGACCTCCCCTGTAGGTCTACAACATCAAGCATGAACATGGCAGCGGTCACTACAAACTTGGGGTGACTAGCGGGTGCCCCCTGCATGCTTGCCTGAAGGGAAAACAAAAAATAGTAATATAACCTACCGTGCAAGAGTAAGAGGAGGCTAATGAGGGGAGGAGTCTGACTGGCTATCCCATCCCGAAGATAACGTTACCTGGAAAATCCAACCTGATGACGTCTAAGAATAAAGCAACAAGAATAACTCCAACCAACGCCAACCAAGTTGACAGGAGACCCGTCTAGAAGAGGTAGGACACGGTGTGGAAGAAGCTTCAGGGCTTCTACATTCCCGAGATCATTCCCAGAATTGGTACCAGGAATGTTATAACTATGCATGAATTGGAAAGGAATTGGCACGGGAAGTAGAAGAAATGAAATTTTATAAGATGTAGTATTTTTTCCTACAAGAGTTGAGTTGAGTTAAGAACTGACATCACTGCACACAGGTCATTCCCATATGCGCACAGTCCCCTCGCTCAACAGCTAGCTAAGAGTTACACTACTAATCGTCCCCACCACTATCTGATTGAAAGTTCTCCTGGTCTTCCCTCTCAGTTTTGAGATTTTACCAGAACCCCGCCCGCCAACCCCCCGCAATCTCACCCTTTCCACATACGGATTCTCAATCTGTTCCCCTACCTTCTCCATCTGGTTCCATAGGCGTACGACCACCTCCCCCTTGTCCGTAAGTAATCTACCACCAAGAGGTGCATTCCCTGCCAGCCTATCAGCCCGTTCATATCCTTCTCACCCCTCCTCCCCCTGCATTCTCCCATGGCCAGGGTCAAAAACAAAGTCCATACAATTCTCACAATCTGTGACCACTTAAGCGAGGTTAGCCATTTCACACGAAACATTCCTTTCTCCACCTTACTAAGCATACTCCTTGAGTCCGTGATGAAGACAATGTCTGTTGCAGTGGTCTCCTCTAACCAATGGAAAGAAAAGGTGCAAACAATGCATTATACACATGACTAGCACTAATAGAAAGATCAACAGAGACACAGAAATACATATATTTGTGCTTCATAGATTATACCAATAAAGTTAATAAATTGTGAGCTGTGAGATCCGTGTGGAATGCTTTTATATCTGCCCGCAGTTGTTTGTGCAGTGAGCTGCATGTTCGGAACAATGGCCGGCTGTCGCTGAATTGACTGGTTTGCCTTTTCGGTTCACGAGTGCATTTTCAGGAGACTCATGGGAGTCGTCGCTGGAGCTACGGAGTTCGTGCCTTGTGCGGCACTTTAGGCGGGTCGCACTGTGGAAAGAGACCGAGCAGTGTGGGATAAAACCCGGGTCAATGAAGTCTTTCTGGTGACTGCCGATTCCATCGACGATGAACTGTATTTTCCTTGGAGGACTTTTGTGTTGGCATTCTGGTGGCGGCATTATGCACAGTGTATCTGTGCGGGCTGTTGGCTTGCCGAGACTCCTGTCTGTTCCACTTTTCACATTGGGCATTGAGGGGCATTTTGTGTGATATTCACTGGCACTGGAACGGAGCATAAAAGGGACAACCCTTTGCCGTGAAGTTGGAACCGCAACTAACAGTTAATAAATTAAAACATGACTATCTGATTAATATGTTGGAAGATATCAACACTGATTGGAACAATATGAGAATAATAAAAAATATTTACTGGAACCAAGTAGTAGCAATTAAAATTGGGGGTGGGGTGGGGGGAGGGCAATTATGAACATATAACGCACGGAGTAGGACAGGATGTATTTTGTCACCGGATCTCTTATCTCTCCCTCTCTCTCTTTCTCTTGCTCTCTCTCTTGCTCTCTCTCTCTCTTGCTCTCTCTCTCTCTCTTGCTCTCTCTCTCTCTCTCTCTTGCTCTTTCTTTCTCTTGCTCTTTCACTCTCTCTCTCTCTCTTGCTCTCTATCTCTTACTTTCTCTAGTTTTCTCTGTCTTTCTCTCTCTCTCTCTCTCTTGCTGTCTCACTTGCTCTCTCTCTTACTCCCTCTCTCTCTCTCTCACTTGCTCTCTCTCTCTCTTGCTCTCTCTCTCTCTTTCGCTCTCTCTCTCTTGCTTTCTCTTTTGCTCTCTCTCTCTCTCATGCTATCTCACTCCTACTCTCTTTCTCTTGCTCTCTCTCTCTTTTACTCTCTCTTACACTCTGTCTCTTCCTCTCTCTTCCTCTCTCTTCCTCTCTCTTTCTCTCTCTTACACACTCTCTCTCGCTCTCTTTCTTACTCTCTAGCGAAGTAGTAATGAGAGAAATCAAAGAGAAACTAAGAGTACCAATAGGAGGACATAAACAATGTAGGCTATGCAGATGACACAGTATTGTCATTTACTGTCATTTACTGCCAACATAGTACCTTGCGGTGTATGGCAGAGGGGTCTTTGAGCCTGAGGAATAAAGGCCGCCTGGCTAGTGCAGTCGCCGCGAACTGTGCAGGTTAGGATTTTCTTTTTGCCCCTGACAGAAAAAAAATCCCGCACCTTACCGGGGATCGAACCCGGGTCTCCCGAATGAGAGTCCGGCGTTCTATCCATTCGGCCAGCCGCTCCTCGTGACACAGTATTGATGACGGAAAATGCTAAATATCTGCAGCAATTGTTGAACATTGTAATGATAGAGATTGTAAAGAAAGGATAGAAACAATGGTTATATAAAAGAAAAAGGTGACACCAAATTGTGAAATGAGGAAAGAAGGGAAAATGCTGAACCAGGTGGATAAATGTAATACCTAGGGGCAATTATAACATCGGATGAAAGATGCACATAATGATAGAGATTGTAAAGAAAGGATAGAAACAATGGTTATATAAAAGAAAAAGGTGACACCAAATTGTGAAATGAGGAAAGAAGGGAAAATGCTGAACCAGGTGGATAAATGTAATACCTAGGGGCAATTATAACATCGGATGAAAGATGCACAACAGAGATTAACAACATAATAGATCAAGCAAAAGCTGCATTTCAGAAAATGAAAATTATCTTATGCAATAAGTCACTATCAATGAATGTAAGAAAGAGAGCCCTTTGTCTTGACAAATTACTGGTATAACCTTGCCCTCTTTGGATAACAATCCCCTTCAAATTAATATCCGAGTTATGACTGACTCGGTCACAGGATTATTAATCTGAGCCTTGTGATGGGCCCTAATATAACTTCTTTTCTGAGGTTGCGTTAACAGGGTAGGGGTAACGGAAGAATGGAAACTACTGGTACTGAATAACGTGATCCCCATGTAATGGAAGAATGAAAATACTGGCACTGAACAGCATAATCCCCGTGTAATGGAAGAATGGAAAATACTGGCACTGAACAGCGTGATCCCCATATAATGGAAGAATGGAAAATACTGGCACTGAACAGCGTGATCCCCATGTAATGGAAGAATGCAAATACTGGCACTGAACAACGTGATCCCCATGTAATGGAAGAATGGAAACTACTGGTACTGAACAGCGTGATCCCCGTGTAATGGAAGAATGGAAACTACTGGCACTGAACAGCGTGATCCCCGTGTAATGGAAGAATGGAAACTACTGGTACTGAACAGCGTGATCCCCATGTAATGGAAGAATGGAAACTACTGGTACTGAACAGCGTGATCCCCATGTAATGGAAGAATGGAAACTACTGGTACTGAACAGCGTGATCCCCCTCTGCTGTGTGTCCACCGTGACGAGGTAGAGGGGCTTGTGCGTCCCAATGACCCCAAGAGCTATGCCGACGGTAGCACAGCTACTGGTAGGGCCACCCATGTCGGACAGGTCAAGGGAGAGGGACCAGACGAAGAGACACACAAACTTGCTGCCTTGTAGGTAGACTGGGGACAGTCAAAGGCTAGGGAAAGCACCCCAAATACATGCTTGTCGAAATCGGATGTACTGAGCCACAGGCTTGACAAAGCAGTGCAACGTGAAACCTGCTGCCTTGTAGGTAGACTGGGGACAGTCAAAGGCTAGGGAAAGCATCCCGAATAAATGCTTGTCGAAATCGGATGTACTGAGCCACAGGCTTGACAAAGCAGTGCAACGTAACTTAATTCATGATGTCACAAATCAAAATTAATCGATATGGTGCTAATCCCGTGAAGTCCCATCAGGCGGTGATAGTGCCGGGCCCCCTGCCTCGAGGGGGTCCACCCATGACTACTGGTGGTCACCTTCCCCTGTGCTGTGGAGTCAAGGCACAGAGGAGTAGGTTAAGAGCTATTGACCAAATACCCCGGACACTCAACATACTACAGTGGAATGCCGAAGGAGTTTACAAGAAGAAAGACTCCCTAACACAGCGTCTTCATAAAGATAGAATAGATGTGGCATGCATTCAAGAGACACACCTCAACGCCAATCACAAATTCTCAGTCAGAGGATATCAGGCCACACGTTTCGACCGCAAAGGACACAAAGGAGGAGTTCTAATACTTACACGAAATACAATACCTTGCAGCGAAGTATCTGTGATCTCTAACAACCAAACGGAAATTATAGGTGTTGATATAATGATAAAGGACGTGAAAATAAGAATCTACAATCTGTATAGCCCAGCAGATAAGGACCTTACACTCTCAAACATGAAAATAACTGACACAAACTGCATTATTGTCGGAGACTTTAATAGCCGTTCAGAAAGATGGGGATACCCAGATACTGACAAAAGAGGAGATGAATTGGAGGACTGGGAAATAGACTCAAATCTCCATCTACTCAACAAAGCGGATGACACACCGAGCTTCTACTCCAGAAGATGGCTTACCACTTCTACTCCAGACTTAGCTTTCTGCACAGGAGATATCCTCCACAAAATCGATCGCCATGTGCTGGACCAATTAGCAGGTAGTGACCACAGACCAATCAAGCTTGAAATGAATATGGAGTATGTTCCACAGGAGCAAAAGCCCTTGCCCCGCTGGAATTACAAACGAGCAGATTGGGACAGATTTGCCATACTAACAGACAAATATTGTGAAAACATAAATACACGATATGGCAACATAAAGCAAATGGTGGAAAGTCTAAACAGAGCGATAATACAGGCAGCCACTGAGTCCATTCCAAGAGGAGCGAGGAAAAATTACAAACCATACTGGACTGAAGAACTACAAAGTTTGGAGGACAAAGTTGAAGATGCCAGGAAGACAGCAGAGAGAGAACAAACAATTGAAGCAAACATCTCTCTCAAAGCCATCTCAGCAAAATATAAAAGAACAGTAAATCAAACAACAAGAGATTGTTGGAGGGAAAAAACAGAAAACCTGAATTTTGACAGGGATGGAAACAAACTATGGAAACTAGTGAAAGCCATGAACAATGAAGGACCTAGAAACAAACAAATAACAATTAAACAAGGAAATGCCTTGCTTACAGGCAAAAAGGCTGCAAATGCACTAATGGAACACTATGCAAATGCAAACCACATTGATATTACAACCGAACAGAAGAAAGCAATCAAAGACAAACAGATACATCATAGAAATACAGAGACAGCAGCAGAATATATGATGGCAAATCTAACAATGGAAGAAATGGAACAGGCAATGAATACCCTAAAAAAGAAGAAATCACCAGGAAAGGATGGAATCACAAATGAAATGCTAATAGGACTAGGCACCAAGGCAAAGAAGAAACTACTAGCAGTCCTAAATAACAGCTGGAAGAGAGGAATAGTCCCACAGGCATGGAAGGAAGCTATACTAATACCAGTCCCAAAGAAAGGAAAAGACCTGGAAGAACCAAATGGCTATCGACCTATCAGTCTACTTAGCTGTGTAGGAAAATTAATGGAACGCATTATCAATGGCAGGCTAACATGGCATCTGGAAGAAAACAAACTCTTAACACCACACCAAGCAGGATTCAGAAAATACAGATCCACTGAAGATCAAATAACCTATATAGCTCAGGAAATAGAGGATGCCTTCCAAGAGAAAAAGCACACACTAGCAGTCTGGATAGATTTAGAAAAAGCATTTGATAAAGTATGGAAGGAAGGACTGAAAGTAAAACTGCAAAACATGCATGTTTGTGGAAAAATGTATAAATGGATCAGCCACTACCTTGAGAACAGAACTGCCAGGACAAAAGTACAAGGACAAACAAGCAAAATGATGCTGCTGGAGCAAGGTGTCCCCCAAGGAGGAGTTCTTTCACCAACATTATTCCTAGCATATATAAATGACATCACAGAAAATTTTCCAGCCAGAGTACACACATCCTCCTTTGCAGATGACCTAGCCATATGGACATCTGAAGAATATATTAGTACAGCTAACAGCAGAATACAGCAAGCCTTATTAGCGCTAGAGGACTGGTCAAAATCATGGCTAGTGAAGATAAGTGAGGTGAAAACAACATGCACAGTGTTCTCCCTCTCAAATAAAACTCAGCAACCTAAGCTGGTATTGAATGGAAAAATATTGCGCCATGAAGAAAATCCAAACTATCTAGGAGTCACCTTTGATCGTCGCCTGACATGGAAGACACAGGTTGAGAAAAATCGAACAAGAGCAAGGCAGAGAATGGCAATCATGAAAAAGCTTGCTGGTACAACGTGGGGAGCAGATGAGAAAGTTCTCAAGAAGTTATATACTGGACGGGTGAGGCCAGTACTGGAATATGGCATTGCAGCTTGGGCAACAGCAGCTAAGTCAAACTTTAACAAAATAAGTAGAGTCCAAAACCAAGGAATGCGAATCATAACTGGAAGCCTGAAGACAACGCTTATTAATGAACTAGAAAAGATCACTTGTTTACAACCAATGCAGGATAGAAGAGATAGCAGAGCCCAGCAACAAGCAGAAAAATTTAGAAGATTGACAGACCACCCTATGTACAACAGATTTAATGGTTTTGGAAAGGGAAGACTGAAGCGTAGCAACTTTGTAGAAACTGCAAAACGAAGGATTAGGGCAGATCCTATACTTAACATATCAACAGTCAAGCCCATACACAATGCACACAAGTTCCCAGCTTGGAGACAGCAGCAAGTGCCTGAGATGATAGAAAACATTCCTGGTATTGAGAAAAAGAACACTCAGCATGAAACCGAAAGAAGAGAAATAACCCTAAACTACATAAAAGAACATTACCCAAGCAGGAATTGGACCCATGCATATACAGATGGATCAGCCAAAAATTTAATAGAGAATGGAGGAGGAGGAATTCTCCTAAATTTAAAAAATGGAGTGAAAAAAACACATTCAATGGCAACTGGAAAATTTTCAAGTAACTTCAAAGCGGAGGTAGAGGCTTTGAAAACTGCAGCAGAAATGCTCCTGATGGAGGAAAATAAAGAGAAGCAAATAGCTATCTTCACAGATGCAAAGTCAGCTGTCTCAATACTCAAGAGCAATAACAGCACAGAACTAACTGACCTAAGAGCAGCACTCCATGGTCTATGCCAGAAATCCAAAAAAGTTGTAATACAGTGGATCCCATCACATTGCAGTATACCTGGAAACGAAGAGGCTGACAGACTGGCAAAAGAGGGCGGACGACTACCACAGCCTGACATAGACATAACCTATAATGAGGCAAAGAGGTTGATAAAAAGCACTTATAGAACCAAATGGGAATCTGAGCATCCAGGCCATCAGAAGGATGATGCATATTACAAACTCGACCGAAGAGAACAAGTAGCAATCTTCAGACTCCGCACAGGACATAACAGGCTGAAATACCACTTGTTCAATAAACTAAAGATAGGAGATACCGATGAATGTAATTGTAGAACTGGAAAAATGACAGCAAAACATTTGCTGCAGGATTGCCCAACGTATGCAGAACAGAGAAAGATATTTTGGCCCACACCTGCTTCATTTGAGGACAAGCTCTATGGAGATATCAACAAGCTCAAGTTGACCGCAGCTTACTTTAACTACATACAGGTTGACATTTAAAGGTGCGTGAAGACCCAGAGGCATGAAATGGAATATTGCTTGGATAGCAAATCCATTATGTGGAAAGTCCAAATCGAAAGCTCGCTGTGTGGGCTTCATAAAAGGTGGAAAAGTGTCCTAGTGGCACGAAATGGAATATTGCTTGGATAGCAAATCCATTACGTGGAAAGTCCGAATCAAAAGCCCATTGTGTGGTCTTCATAAAAGGTGGAAAAGTGTCCTAGTGGCATGAAATGGAATATTGCTTGGATAGCAAATCCATTACGTGGAAAGTCCGTATCTAAAGCCCACTGTGTGGACTTCATAAAAGGTGGAAAAGTGTCCTAGTGGCACGAAATGGAATATTGCTTGGATAGCAAATCCATTACATGGAAAGTCCGAATCGAAAGCTCACTGTGTGGATGTCATCTGCAGACTGCATACTTCTGGTTTCCAGAAGAACGGCCTATGGTGAACGGAAGGCCCAATATACGGAAGTGAGGCTAAGCAGCCATGTGCAGGACGTGACGATTCCTTGGGTGAGCCCAGTACCAGAGCGCTATGTGTCGGCTCTGCAATTATGGAAGCCTCCTTGGATGGCGGGGAATGCCCATGGTCTGCCCCTGCCTTCCCTTGAGGGCTGACCAGGATCTTTGGCTGTTCTATATGGACCAGCTGGGATGGGGGATAACACCACAACAGTGAGAGTCAAACGTCCTAAGAAACCCCCGGGAAGGTTAACCCGGTCAACAAATGCCCGCAGAAGTCGGATGTGTCGGCCTAACGGCGCAAGAACTCAGCTCTGCTGTAAACAGGCACAACGCAATCACATCCGAAAAAAAACTCCGGATGAACGAAGAAGAAGAAGAACAGCGTGATCCCCATGTAATGGAAGAATGGAAACTACTGGTACTGAACAGCGTGATTCCCATGGACGGCAATCCCCTTGAGATTAATATCTGGGTTCCAAATGTTGCTGTATGTAGCCGAGGCGCGGTGTTGGGGTGAGCGCCCAACATTGCTCAAATACCTCAATGGCTCGTGAATACATAACCTATGCAGCAAAAGTCCAACTCCTGGCCTTCACGTGGCGGGCCTGTTTAAACTAACAGGAGAAGGGGCGACGGCGAGTCTCTGGCGCCGGAAAATAACCAGTATGCTCTAGATGTGTATGCACGGACATGCATGCGCAGACAGGTGTGTGCGCGCGTACACATCTACACTCGAGTGAGACCACAGTCTGCTCTAGCAAAGAAAGGTGCTGAAGACGGAGGCAACCAGCCAAGAGGCGCACCACAGAAATCAGGATGCCACGCAATCACGCAAAATGGAATATGTCGACTACTGCTAATCGTTATGGTGCTCGCCCTGCTTTGGACCCCCAGGCAGGTGCAGTGCCGGGCCCTATGTCTCGAAAGGGTCCAACCCCAACTACTGGAGGTCCTTCTCAGATGTCCTGTGGAGCCAGGGGACATGAGAATAGGACGACTGGCCATACTAAACTAAGACTTAAAATAATGCACTGGAATGCGGAGGGAGTCAGCAACAAAAAAGTAGAATTAGAAAACATCCTGGACAAAGAGAAAGTAAGCATATGTTGCTTGCAAGAAACTCACCTCAATGAAAATATAGCCTTCAAAATCAGAGGCTACCAGTGTTACCGATCTGACCGAAAGAATAGGCGAAAAGGTGGGATACTGACCCTTGTAAGAAATAACATCATGGCTTCCCAAATCAAAGTCTACATGGAAAGGGCTGAGTATCAGACACTTAAACTTAAGACAGGTAATACAGATCTACATCTGATCAATTACTACTGTCCAAGTGACCGCCCACAGGCACTGGACACTCTACCACTAAAAGAAAAAATGATTGTGTGTGGCGATTTCAACAGCCACTCGCAGAGCTGGGGCTATGATCACATGGACCAGAGAGGAGAGAGACTGGAAGACTGGCAAGATGAGAATAGATTCATGTTGATTAACAAGCCGTCCGACTCACATACTTTCTACTCGAGATCATGGCACTCTTCAACTACACCTGACCTGGCTTTTCATTCACCAGACCTGGAGTGGAACATTACACGAACTGTTGGGAAACAACTTGGTGGCAGTGACCATCGGCCAGTCTTTCTAACCGTAGAAAATGAGCTTGTAAGTGAAAGCAGCACCCTCTCGAGGTGGAACTACAAGAAAGCAGACTGGGCAATGTACAAGCATCGCACCAGCATACTGGTTAGAAACCTGAACACTGAGAAAGACATAAATAAAGCAGTTGAAGAGTTTGGGAAATGCATACTACAGGCAGCGCGAGAAACAGTACCAAGAGGAGCCCGTAAACAATATAAACCCTACTGGAGTAGTGAACTGGAACAGTTGCATAATGATGTTGAAGTGTGTAGAAAGCAAGCAGAGGCCACACCCAGCCAAGAGCACCACAATAAATTCCAGCATGCAAAAGCCAAATTTCAAAGGGCCAAGCTGCAGGCTAGACGGAAAAGCTGGCAGGAGAAAACAGAGTCTCTGAACTTTGAAAGAGACACAAGGAAATTGTGGAAGCTAATAAAACAGCTTAATGACGAGGGCACAGGGAGAAACTCAAAAATTGCACTACATAAAGATGGAAAAATCTTAACAAGAAAGCAAGCAGCTGACCATTTTGCGGACTCGTTCGCACAAGATAGCAATATCAAAATTAGTCCAGAGAAACAACAAGAGATTCGAGAGAAACGACAACATACAGGACAGAAGGAAATAGTACATGAGGTTCTGGAGGCACCCATCACAATCAGCGAACTGGAGCTAGCCATATCAAAACTGAAAATGAGAAAGTCACCAGGAGCTGATGGTATCTCCAATGAAATGATCAGGAACCTAGGAACAGAGGCCAAAACAAAGCTGTTGCAGATCTTCAATAACAGCTGGACCTTAGGCAGTGTTCCACAAGCCTGGAGAGAAGCAATCATGATACCCCTCCTAAAATCAGGGAAAGATGGTTCCATTGCCTCTAGCTACAGACCAATTAGCCTCACCAGCTGTCTCTGCAAAACACTGGAGCGCATCATCAATCACAGACTGCAGTGGTACATTGAAAGTAAAAACATCCTTGTGCCACAGCAGGCTGGCTTTAGGCAGTGCTACTCTACGGAAGATCAGACAACCTACCTCTCTCAAGAAATTGAGTATGCATTCCAAGAGAAGAAGCTGGTGCTTGCGGTATGGATAGATCTGAAGAAAGCCTTTGACAAAGTCTGGAAAGAAGGTCTGATGAAGAAACTGAGAAACTGCAAAGTCAATGGAAGAATGTACAAATGGGTGAAAGCATACTTGCACAACAGAAGAGCCCGAGTACAGATAGACGGACTCAAGAGCAAGAAAGTACTACTGCGTCACGGTGTCCCCCAGGGCGGAGTCTTGTCCCCCACACTTTTTCTAATCTTCATCAATGATCTTGTTGCTCACCTACCGCATGGAATTAAAGCGGCAATGTACGCCGATGACCTGGTTCTATGGAGCACAAATGAATATGCATCAGTGGCCACCAGATTGCTACAAAGAGCTGTAGATACATTTGCTGCATGGGCAAATAGATGGTGTGTCAGCATAAACACTGACAAGTGCAGCACCACCCTATTTACCCTCTCTCCAAAACAAAAGGCAGGGATCATCCAGATAAATGGAACACCCCTAAGAGAAGATAAAGAACCAACATACCTTGGAGTAACATTTGATGGCAAGCTGACATGGAGAAAGCACATCAACAAAGCAGTAGCAAAAGCCAGAAGGAAAATAGCCATCCTGAGAAAGCTAAGTGGAACCACATGGGGAGCCAGTACGAAAATACTTAGCAAAGTTTACCAACAGAGCATACGACCACACCTGGAATATGGGTCAACTGTGTGGTGTTCAGCATCAAATACCACACTACAAGAGCTGGACAAGGTGCAAAATCAAGCACTTAGAGTCACCACAGGAGGGATGAGATCAACCCCTATAGTGGAAATGGAGAAGATGGGGAGGACACAGGCACTGAGTGAGCGCAGAGATACGAAAACGCTAATACAAGCAGAAAAGTTCCTCAGCTTGCCAGGCCACCCTATGAAGAACAGATTTGAAAACCTAGCTATGGGGCGGTTGAAAAGAAGTAGTTTTATCCACCAGGCCAAACGACTCTGCAGAGAAACCACTGATCTGCCCACAGTTGGTATCCCCCTAACAACTATTCCAGAGCGAACTCCATGGAAAGATGAGCATAGACTATCATTACAAATCCAGACAAAAGTGAGAGGAATATTTGACAAGGAAGAACAGAACAGTGTGCAGCGCAGAACAGCCACTCTCAGCTTCCTTGATGAAGAATACCCACAGGACCTCTGGATCCGAGTCTACACAGATGGGTCAGCACAAAATGCTGTTCGAAATGGAGGAGCGGGAGTGTACATAGAATACCCAAATAATACTAGGGACACAGCCAGAATACCGACAGGAAAGTACTGCCATAACTATGATGCCGAAATTGAGGCAATCAAGATAGCAACAGAGAAATTACTAAATAACAGCAATGGTACACAACCTGTGGTGCTACTAACAGATGCAAAATCAGTACTCGAGGCGCTCCTCTCTGGGAAATTGCCAGTACTAAGGACACTACTTTCTGAACTTAGCAGTCAGCATAAAGTCACCATACAGTGGATACCATCCCACTGTGGAGTACCCGGAAATGACAGAGCTGATCAATTGGCTAAGGAAGGAGCCAAAGAGGAACAGCCTGATGTGCCCGTTACATACCACCAAAAGAAAAGAATGATCAAATCAGTCAGAAAGCCACCAAAACCTGCTCAAGATGACTACCACATTATGGACAGACCAGAACAAGTCATTATCCTGCGCCTCAGAACAGGACACAATAGATTACGCAACCACATGTATACAAAATTCAAGATTGGTGAAACAGCCATGTGCACATGTGGATTGGCGTCGCAGACAGCAGAGCACATACTCCAAGACTGCCCAAAATATAACATATCTAGGCAAACCTTCTGGCCTAGAGAGACGACGGTGGAAGATAAACTCTATGGACCACTGTGTGAACTGAAAAAAACAGTTCAATTCATGCAAGAGACGACATTGCAGATATAGACATATTTCAAGCGAACGAAAGAAGAAGAAGAAGAAGAGATTAATATCTGAAAAGTGGCTGATTTGATCCCAGGATTATTAATTTGAGGCTGGGATGGCCCTAACTAAATAAATTATTTATTTATTATAACTTCTCTTTTTAGGTTGAACGGGATAGAAATTGGAGAAAAAGAAAAAGAGGAAAGAAAAAAAAAACTGGAGGTAAAATCGCCAAGTAAATCACAAACAGCCAATAGGAACTTGGATTGATTGCAACGTCATGAAAAAGATAGGCACAGTTTAAAAACACTTGACACAGTAGCGGTGAATAAGGTAACGACAGACCGAAGCAGTATCTGCTAAGGACTAACTGTACCTTTATATTGTTTCGCTATACGACCAAGTCATGACAACTTTTCATTGTTGATATGCCCAAATCAAAGATGGATGCAAACGACGAAAGCATGGTAAGCTTTTTTGGGTTCTTTAAATCGTAGCTCTTGGTTAGACATTTGCTGCAGTAAACATATATACATTTGAAGACGTTTATAATGCACATTAAATTATTATTTAGCTATTGTTAGAGAACAATATATCGTTATAAATTTGTCTAAAATGGGCAGGGCTCACAATATAATCTCAAATCAACACGCTGGCTGCCCCTCTTTCTTCGTGTCGCCACATCACTTTGACTTATCTGCCTACCTATATTCCTATATTATATTATTAGCAATTTTGGTCAATATTTAAAAATTGGGTTTTTACTTACAAAATCATACCATTTAGATAGAGCTTGACAAGACGAATTCAACGGTATCTCAACGAAGATTATACGTTAATTCTAAGCGGAGTTATGAATTATATGGTGACGTAATTTAATACCAGGAAGTGCAATGATAAACTAAGAGATAAGTAAGATTTTATCGCGGCCCTAAAATTGGAAGCTGAGACATTCTGCCTTCTATTACCGTGGCTTGTTTATTTGTAAACGGACAACGTTGTGCCATATATCATTGCATCCGGGGCGGCGAGGCCTACCTTGACATATGTTTTATTTTTCGATAGGATGTGCCGTAACCTAATTAACAATTTAAAATGGCTGCCAATTGTTTATTATTTGCCTTCTATTACCGTGGCTTGTTTATTTTTAAACGGACAACGTTGTGCCATATATCATTGCGTCCGGGGCGGCGAGGCCTAACTTGACGTATTTTTAATTTTTTGATAGGATGTGCCATGATCTAATTAACCCTTAAAACCCTACCGGGCCGAAATCCCGGCCTTGCAGTCGCCATGTTGCTCTATTCAAACGGACGACGAGGCAGATCGTCAGCCCTGTTTGTAAGAACTGCTTTGATTGGTTTGCTTTTAATAGTACAGACCAATCATGCTTCCTTGCATTCGTCAGCCATTTTAGCCTTCACATTGCCGTTTCTAGAGTGATTCAAACAAGTGAATATTATTATTATTTTGTGCTTTTTTCCCCCGAAGTAACCCATTTTTTCGTGGATTTTTGAGTTCTAAAATGGCCAGCTTTGAACCCAAAGACGTACTAGCATTGACTAGCTCTGATAGTAGCGATTTTGTCAGTTCAGTCAGGCCTGTCAGATAATGACTTTAGTGATACAGAAAGTGCCCATGAGGATTTCAACCTCGTGTCCCCGTAGTTTTGTATATTGGGAATAAAGAAGATCATTTTATCTATACCCTTTCATGGCAATGGCCGGACTAAAAAAGTCACCAGTTGATAGCCAACCTATTGCAAATGTCAAAAGGGACTTCATAGTTGTTGTTTATTTAACCATAAGTGTTTAAAATTATTCTAAAGTGGTGTAGGTATTCAATGAGGAAATTTTAGGTGATTACCATTTTTTAAAAATATTTAGTACCAATTCATACATAGTGGTATGAAATATTTTATTTTTCACAAAATACAAATGAGGTCATCAAATTTGCGTAAACATGAACAAAACAACTTCAATCATACACAGAAATAAACTTTACTATATCCTCTTCAAGAATATATATACTTGTATATCTATATAGGGTTCTAATATTTTTTTTGAATTTATAAAATTGTCACTTCAGTCATTTCTGTACTCCAAAAAAATGGCTCCGTCTTCTTCAGAGGGAAACCTAAATTTGGCCCAATGTTGTTCCGTCCTAAAATGGTTAACAATTTAAAATGGCCGCCTATTGTTTATTATTTGCCTTCTATTACCGTGGCTTGTTTATTTTTAAACAGACAACATAGTGCCATATATCATTTTCTGGGAAGTAAAAACGATATGTGTGATATATATTGCATCACCTATGGCGGGCTAGTATCATGTCGTAAGTTATCCCTTCTTACTTTAGTGTTGCACCTGGAGTGAGGGGAATCAACACCCACATTTTTATTAACCCAATATTATTGTCCTAGAGAAACCACCAGACGCCGCCCACAAAACTCTGTCAGTCTGCAGACACATCTTTCTCACTCTCACTCACCCCTAGATCATGCCCCCTCTCACTCTTCCCCAACACAACATACTCAACAACTCTAGCTTTAACAAATAAATACAAAATAATTTATTAAAGCAAAGAGTATGGGTGTGAGAGGTGTGTGTGTGTACTGTGTAGAATGTGTGTCGAATATTCTAGTGTGTATGTAAATTCAGAGCAGCAGATCAGGAGCCAAGTCAGATGATCATCATAGCAAGGGTACGCCACAGCATGATAGCTTAGTACATGAACACCTCACCGATTGATGCGTCTCTTCTTCCAGACATTGACTTTCTCCGGGATCCACTGGGTCGACTAGATGCATGATCCACCAAAAAATAGTTATTGTATAACCTTAATCACGGATCTGTCAATCACTGTAAAGACTACAGTCCCTATAACTCTAATAAGTACGGATCACTGTACCGTGAGAATTAGGTTTTAATGTCACAGGTCTCACATTTGTTCTAATCCATGTTCATAGATTGTCACACACAAACTGTTCTAAAGTACTTCTTCACTGTACTAAATTATTCCACGAGAACTTCATGTTCAATATTCTTCTCTAGACTAACTTATTCCATGAGAACTTCATGTCAAAATGTCTTTCTCTAGACTCTATTGTTCAGTGGTACGTGGTGAAGAAACGAGTATCACCCACCCTGGGTAAATCCCTATTGTAAATGAATCGTTTATAATGTCTTACTCCACTGAGCCAGTTTCGTATGGACCCTCTGGATCCTAGGCCCAGCATAAACAGTGCTGATTGTACTTTCTTCTGGGTGTTTATTCATCATATAAACATAAAGTGAAGGTTCATTGGATGTTTTTCTCAATGAGAGTTGCCCTCCATCAAACCCAGTGTAAAGCTTCCTCATAGACGTAGGGGAATCTGTTAGAGAAAGAGACCACATATGGTGAAGGCCGCCTGATACTAATCCCTACTAGCTGAATGTCAGCCTACTGCCCTGCTCAGAGATTTTTATCAGTGAACCAACTCTGTCATAGAGCAGAGTTGCTCATCCCTTCAATCTGAATCAGGTTATGACAAGGAAAGACCAATAAACAGCGTGCAGAACCCCAGTGGGCAACCCACTGAAAGATCCCACTATTGGACACTTTCCCCACCTCCCAACCAATTCCTAATCTCTCCAAATATCACCCGGCTACACTATTCACACTAGCAGAGCTAATCATCACTTCACTACTCTAGCTAGTTTTACCAAGGCAACTGCTTATATAAATTAGGCTTAAATATTCTATCAATACTACCTTATGCAATACCGCATCATTCCTGGATGGCCTCTACACTTTGCCATAAAGACACATGTTATTTAATTTTTAATTAATCTAACACTGTAGAGCTCTCCGAACTTCATAACTGCGGTAATAAAACACGTCAATCCTACTCAATTTCCTTGGCCACACTAATGTACACAAGTCTTGTATCTGTCAAGAGCTGGGAGTGTTCCAGTGAAGTCTTTGATGTCACGCAGGTGTCCCCCAAGGCACTATTTCCAGAAATCTTATATCCCCTTGGTTTAATCAATGCAAAAGTGATTCCCCTTGTTTCAACTTCTAAAGCAAGGTAGCGAGTTCCTGCATTCTCCCAACAACGGGTTTCAATAACAAGCCGCCAATTCGTTTGATGTCGGAGAATTCTCAATGACAGACGGGACTGTTTCATCTCCCGAGTTGGGCAATTCTACTTGGATCCGACTTGTTTTTCTGTACTGGTTAACAATTGTGGCCTTGAAAACATGCCGTGAATCAGACTCTGTATTATCATCATCTGGTTAATCCACAGTAATTTCATGACATATCATATGGCCAATACACTTAAAGGGCTGGAAAGGGGTCCTTTACTTAACATATAGTTTCTTTTCTAGAGCTTGCACCTGTCATGAAAGTGAGCAGGGAATGACAGCTTCCCTTGTTTGCTTGTGTTCATTGCTCAATGCTGTTTGTGTCCTAGTAAACTGGCTAAATTATGGTTAATGTCATGAATCTGGAGTAGTATGTAACTTATTTATTTTCAGGAGGCTTTTTTTGGTGAGGAAGAGGAGGAGGTGGATGACAGAACTCATGAAAAGCTACTCACCTCAATCTATGCTCTGAATGGAAAGAAAAGGTGACCATTTGTTTATTTTAAACCAATTTTATATTTTAAATGAAATGACTTATAAAGCCATTCTCATGTTGCCTTTTATCCCTGAAATAAGCATATTTCCTCAGCCAGCTCAGTCAAGCCATGCTCACTGCAGCTCACTGTTTTCACCATTTTTTTTTTTTTGGCGCTTTCTCACTTTGAACTCAAGCGTAATCCATACACACTACTTATAGTAGTGCTGGACTGAATTTTGCGTGTGGATTAGCTTTCCCTATTAACAGTGTCCCTAGCCATCAGGCGAACCCACTCCGACTTCAGAGGTACTTGTAATTTATGTCCCCTTGTCAAGGAGTTCTCCCAGTATTATTCACTCTGTCTCTAATTCTCTTCTCTATGTCTTTAGTCTCCCTCTATTTCATTTGCCGTGTGGGTTCTAGAGAAAGGACCTTCTAATTTTACTGTTATCAGGTTTTTAAAATATCTTATCCAGTGCCATAATCTTTTCCTCGCCTCTTTATTAGCTGGAATCTGTCTAGTTCTGTCCCTAAGCTATGCATTAGTGATTCTGTGATATCACAGGGTGTTTGTAGTCTCACTACACTTTGTATGTAGAACAAATTGAAAAATAAGGTGCATGATGTTATAAAAATGTGCTAAAAAATCCATTAAATTAATTAAAATAGTCACTGCTATGGTCTAACGCTATTTTGGAGAAGCTGGAAAGTACCAGTGAAGTATTCATTAAAACAGGTGTTGGAAATGTCCACCACAGGCTTCAAGACATGACTGTACATGTCTCTTCATATTGTCAACAATTCCTTTCGTTAATAATACCATTCTGTTTGGCGTGCCAAGAATTATTCCAGCAGATGACAGCCATTTGCTGCTTATTGCTTCACGATGCACCGTGGAGCTAATTTTGTGATGACATGTACTTCAGTTTTTCAAATTTGCTCTACATATAAAGTGTAGTGAGACTTTACAAACACCCGGTATTTTAGTCCTATTCTGCGTAGGCACAAGTTAATGAATATTGTAGTTTATGAGTATATTGTTTTAGTCATTCTCCATGTAAAACCATACTGGAGGAAAATGTTAAAGGCAGAGGTGCAACATGTGGCAGTTGGGAATATAACATAAAGAAATGCACAAACTAGTATGCCAGAGCAAAGTCATAGCGAGAGGCAGAAAGTTGAAGATCTATTGCATTCAGCTTTCATGTGTGGAGTGCCACTTTATTGATCACAAGATTTCTTTCAAGTGTTTATTTTCTTGTAAATTTTTGGTTGTTGTCTTTAAACATATTTAAATTTAGTGATGCTTTTAAAGTTAAAAACTTAATTGTCTTGTTAGGTCTGGTTCTTGGGAATATTGGGTGTGTTAATGAGCGTAACACAGTATGTAGCAACCTGTGGAAGCAGTTTTGTGCCAAACCACAGTGGAAATTCTCTTGCTCTGAGAGAGAGAGGCATCACTTTTGTAGAGCAATATTAGTCTGTGTTTGTGAAGTGTGAGGGAGGTCAGAGACCTGACAGTTATGCCATTTAGTAATCTTTTCTTATGGGAACTGCCATTTGCATTTTAATTTATGTTGACGATATTTTGTTTTTGTTGTGAGACACTGTCTGTTGGAAGTCTAACGTGAATGTACCACCAACTTTATTCCTAGTATCATGATTTCTAGAGGGTGTGTTGGTGTAATGGATAACACATAACGCTGATAGAATGAGCGAGGTCAGACTAAGGTTTGGTATCAGCTCATCATTCACTGCGAGACGGAAAGACTGATCACTTATTCTCTCTAAGCATCTTGCAGGTTCCTGTTACGCGGCTTTTTTTTTTTTTTTGGGGGGGGGGGGGGGGGGGTGTCATTATTTCTTACCCTGTCTTTCCTTGTTGCATGATGCAAACTGGCCATTCATTTCATTTCTGCTAAGTGTTTATTTTTCCTTTCCTGTCAGTGCCCAGATCTCATATACAAGTAAGAGAGGAAAATTGTGTTGAATGGGCTGTTTGTTTCTAGTCGTGATTTATTGAAAAAAAAATATGCACATTTTATTTCAGATATACAAATGTTGTACGGGGTCTTCCATCCACAACCAGCAGTGTGGATCTTATTGTGCATGCAAGTAAGTAGATCTTTCACCGCTATACCTTCTCTCTACACTTGCCATTGCTATTTTATAGATATGTTTTTATCTTTAGATGTGTTCTGTTCTTTACATTCAGCCACAGATTACAGTATCATCATTTCATTGTCAGTTCTCTATGTCAGTTTTCTTTATGACTCATTGACTGGTCATTTGCTAGGCCATTCTCAGCTTCCGGGAGAACATACTCAGGTGGATCCTGTCTTATCTGCCAGATCTCCATTGGTCTGAGAAGTTATGGTCTCAAATCGATACAATCAAAGCATTGTTCAACCATGCTTTTCTACCAGCATTGTACTACCAGTGTTCTCCTTAAGCCTTTATCCTCCATTGGAACATAGATCCTTAACCGACTCACTCCAGGCAATCCTATCTTTAGCTATTCCATGCAGCTCCATCCATGTCTTCAGAACATTTGTCATTTCTATGTCTGCTTCTCTACCAGGGCAAGACAATAATAGATAACAGAAGAATGTAGCAACAGACATTAAATACCATCTAAGAATACTTAATATGATCAGAAATGATATCACAAAGCAAGTAGACATGTCAGCAGTGGATTCTGTTGAAAGACATAGTCAGTCAGTCAGTTCAGCCATGTAATTAGACTTCCCCCAAACAACATTGATATTTGAAAATAGCAAGAATCGGACCCCACAGATAATTGGATTTGTGCTATGGCAGAAGAAATAAGTATCTTAAATACAGCCCACACAAAGGTTCTGACTAGAAAGCTCTTCCTGTTGCCGGACTGAAAAAAACATAGGGAATGTGAAATTAGGAAGACTGTCAGCTCACTTCTGTCCTTCAGTGTTGATTAAAGGTAGACATTTTCAGCTTCTACATTTGAATTACATCATGCACTGTCTTAGTTTACCAATCCAACATTTGAACTAGAGTATATTGTGTATGCTTTTATCCCATCTAACGGTCACATTGATGTAGCAGTTAGGACATTACACCAGCAATGAATCAAGTGCAGCTGATTGGGTTCGATGCCAGGTGTCAACATTCGCTGCGGGAGGGAAGGTCGGCCACCTGTACGCTTTCATTTACACCTACTGAATATGATTGTCCTGACACTTCACATACCCATCCAGTTCCTTCAATGGGGCTTCTCTTATACTACCAACACTGCTGAGTTATCCACTCGTGTGTAGCAAGCTTATGTTGGGTCAGCTAAATAAGACAGATTGAGCTGTCATGAAGTTAAACCACTGCTGTCCTGTGCAGCTATTAGCATTTCGCCATGTCTTAAGCTTTTGTTTGCTTTTGACAACAAGTCAGAAAGTAGCTGTTTCCGTTTTCTTATGTTTTTGTGTAACTTAAAACTATGTTGCTTGCTGGACATGTTCCACTCTTTAGCTCCCTTGATTCTGATTTCACACAGGGACACACATTTTTATGTCCTGTTTTTATTTCATTGATGTCATTGAATCTGCTGAAATGGCTAGAACTCATTGTGAAGATTATCATTCTAGTTACTCATAATGTCTTGAAAAAGGAAGAAATTCATGAAACAGAAAGTCGGTTGGGCTACATCACCAGGTTCCTCCGATGTGTCTCCACGTTGAAGTGGTAGAGAGGCTTGGGTGTTCCAATGACCCCTAGAGCTATGCCAGCAGTAGTGCAGCTACCAGTAGGGTCTCCCATGTCAGACAGGTCGAGGGATAAGAACTTGATGAAGAAATGCACAAACCTACTGCTTTGTAGATAGACTGGGGACAATCAAAGGCTAGGGAAAGAAAACGCAAAAAAAAAATGCACGTCAAAGTCAGATGTACTGAGCTGTAGGCTTGACAAAAAGGTGCAGCCTATTGACTTGATCACATCACTAAACAGCCATGCTGTGAGTGGTGTAACTGAATCAGATTTGGAGAAGTAATTGTTGGTTTTTAAAATATTTGTTACTCTGTGATTCATCAAGCCTGTAAAATGGGTATCAGAGGTTTCTTTAGGAAGAAAAGGCAGCTTATCACCTTACCTCATAAAGTAATCTCATGTACTTTGGGCCTTTTATTTAATTTTATACTTATACTCTCAAACAACATTGAACATGTTAACTTGACCTATCTGGGTCAGACCAATTGGAATATGTGCAATTTGCAAGATCTACTAGAATTGTGATGGCAAAAGGGACATTTAGAGAAAAATAGAATGCTGACATCGACTTGAATTAAGGGGAAGAATCGTCCACACGTACTTCTGGCCAGTTTTGCTGTGTGGTTATAAAGCATGGACCTAGATCAAGGTGATGCAGGTATTTGGAATATAGTTGTACCCAAGAATAACAAGAACTAACAGGGTTTAAAGAAAGAGGATCAGTTTCACGGAATGGTCTTTCAAAAGCGTCAAATGGAGTGCAAACTCCATTTCTCTGGCGAAGCCCCCTAAAGGTGTCTCCGGACAAATTATGCTCGTGTATTGGAGGACGGAGCAGGCGGCTTGGCCTGTTCACCACAATGACAACTAGCTGGACTGAACATTTGACAGCGAACAAGTTATGGAAAAAGATAGTAGAAGAAAGAAGACTTAAAGGAAAAGAGAGACTGTTTTATTGGCTCGTCCACTTTTAAACCTTGAAAAAACACCAAATACACTACTTATATTTTTATAGGTCATGACATGTAGTGTTGATCTGTCCACAGCCTTCTATCTCATGTAGTGCCTATCATTTCTGATACAGATGTTCAGCAGTGCCATAATGCCATACTGTCAGAATATTCTCTCTTAGTCTCCCCCTGCCTCCCTTCCTCACAACTTTCTTGTTATTATGGTGTACTTTGGCTTTCCTCTTCTTGTGAAGTTTTTTGTTTTGTTTTTGTTTTTCCGCATATCCTTTACAGGACATCGCTGTCAACACCAGCATTTTACCGTTGTCGTTGATTTCTTGGCAAGATTACGCACAGTAGTTTAACATTGCTTTCCAAGCGGCCGGCTCACTTATCCCGTAAGTTACCAATGCGGGGAGAACCGCTGCCAATTCTCGCACCCTGTGTTACCCTACGTGGATAAATGGGATTACGGGGAAATCTTGTGATGTACTAAAGAATAGGGATTGTCTGCTTCTGATGCAAGTAATCAGTTTTCTTTGTGAGTTACCTTCTAACAAGATATGATTGCTTGCTTGTGTTCGCTGGTTGTGAACTCCAGCGTGAAGTCCTGCATGTCGGACGAATACATCCTGTTGTACAACATCTATGTGATGTCATACCGGACCTGAGGTTTGCGTGAGTATCCGTTGTCCCATGTCTGGCTTATTGGTGTGCAGACTGGTGGTTCCTCGCCATGCAGGCAGATACTCTGGCTTCGGAGGAATCATCGATCCTACTGATGTTAGCCAAGTCCCCGGGGGGACCTGTTGCCCAGGACGCACGCCGTAGACGTGTCAGCAGGTCTTGGTCAGTATAGATCCCGGCCCTTGTGCCTTGGAAACACCTCTGCGTCCTTAACAAGATATCTTCATGACTCTTTTGTATCTCTCCATAATTCCTCACTGGTCAGCCAATTGTCGATGATTCACATCTATACATCAGGATTGGGTCTATATAGCTCTTAAGAACTCTTTTCTCACCTCGATTGGCAAAGATCTATTGCACAGAATATTCGTTATCTTGTGAAATGCTGCTTTTGCTTTTCAACATTCAACCTTTTTAATACATCTTCCATTCACTGTTATCAGAGCAACCAAATACTGATACAAAATACACTGGCTTTTTTTTTTCCAGATTAGTTCCATTCACTTTTTTGTAACATTTGGGAAGATTGCATGATTTATTGCCTGTCTATTTCGCTGCATCTCATCAGGTACACGCTGCAGAATTCACACAACATGAAGTAAAGTAACTAGATAAATCCTTCAAGCTGAAATATACAACACACACATTCACATAGTAATTCCAATTGTATGCCAGGCAATAAATCATGCAATCTTTTGTTTGTGTCTTTGTTATTCAAATTCACTAGGTAAAACATTTTTTTTAATTTGGAAAGATATTTTTTCCGTCTAATTATCATAATTTCTGCAGTTCCCATTACTGGCAGGTTTTAGTAGAGCTGAGGATTAAAAGGTCCATTCCTTAGAAAAGTCATCAAGTGTTGTACAAAAAATTATTTCACCTCCAATAGATAAAATACTTTGCCCTGCCAAGAATTAAGACCACAGGTCTTCTTGTTAAGAGACACCAACAGCATAGCCACCTATTTTACTTTGACCACTTTGGTAAATGCCGAAGAACCATTCTTATTCTCTAATTATGATTATGTCATGTTATGTTTGTTTCCTAGAAGGAGCATCAAAAATTCGATTGGAAGACTTAAATGTGAAGCCAAGAAAAGGCAAAAGTCAGCTGAAGAAACCTAGAAATGAACTTGAGACAGCAAAGGTCAGTTAGTATAGTTAGCCTGTTATGTGTATGAGTATGGTTATCCAGTGAGGCTTTCATAACTTGAATTCTTAATTTCTTTGACATTTCTTAACCATTGTGTAATTATGGCAGAGAGTGGACTAACCATTGTGTAACCATGGCAGAGAGTGGACTAACCATTGTGTATTGCTGGCAGAGAGTGGACTAACCATTGTGTAATCATGGCAGAGAGTGGACTAACCATTGTGTACTCATGGCAGAGAGTGGACTAACCATTGTGTAATCTTGGCAGAGAGTGGACTAACCATTGTGTATTCGTGATAAAGAGGACTAGAATGCATTGTATATTAGTGATAGAGAGGATTGGTATACATTGTATATTAGTGATAGAGAGGATTGGTATGCATCATATATTAGTGATAGAGAGGATTGGTATGCATCGTGTATTAGTGATAGAGAGGATTGGTATGCATTGTATTAGTGATTGAGAGGATTGGTATGCATCATATGTTAGTGATAGAGAGGATTGGTATACATTGTATATTAGTGATAGAGAGGATTGGTATGCATCATATATTAGTGATAGAGAGGATTGGTATGCATCGTATATTAGTGATAGAGAGGATTGGTATGCATCGTGTATTAGTGATAGAGAGGATTGGTATGCATTGTATTAGTGATTGAGAGGATTGGTATGCATCATATGTTAGTGATAGTGAGGATTGGTATACATTGTATATTAGTGATAGAGAGGATTGGTATACATTGTATATTAGTGATAGAGAGGATTGGTATGCATCATATATTAGTGATAGAGAGGATTGGTATGCATTGTATATTAGTGATAGAGAGGATTGGTATGCATTGTATATTAGTGATAGAGAGGATTGGTATGCATCATATATTAGTGATAGAGAGGATTAGTATGCATCATATATTAGTGATAGAGAGGATTGGTATGCATCGTATATAAGTGATAGAGAGGATTGGTATGCTTTGTATATTAGTGATAGAGAGGATTGGTATGCATCGTATATAAGTGATAGAGAGGATTGGTATGCTTTGTATATTAGTGATAGAGAGGATTGGTATGCATCATATATAAGTGATAGAGAGGATTGGTATGCATTGTATTAGTGATAGAGAGGATTGGTACGCTTTGTATATTAGTGATAGAGAGGATTGGTATGCATCGTATATAAGTGATAGAGAGGATTGGTATGCATTGTATTAGTGATAGAGAGGATTGGTATGCATTGTATATTAGTGATAGAGAGGATTGGTATGCATTGTATATTAGTGATAGAGAGGATTAGTATGCATTGTACATTAGTCATAGAGAGGATTGGTATGCATTGTACATTAGTGATAGAGAGGATTGGTATGCATTGTACATTAGTCATAGAGAGGATTGGTATGCATTGTATATTAGTGATAGAGAGGATTGGTATGCATTGTATATTAGTCATAGAGAGGATTGGTATGCATTGTATATTAGTCATAGAGAGGATTGGTATGCATTGTATATTAGTCATAGAGAGGATTGGTATGCATTGTATTAGTCATAGAGAGGCTTGGTATGCATTGTATATTAGTCATAGAGAGGATTGGTATGCATTGTATTAGTGATAGAGAGGATTGGTATGCATCATATGTTAGTGATAGAGAGGATTGGTATACATTGTATATTAGTGATAGAGAGGATTGGTATACATTGTATATTAGTGATAGAGAGGATTGGTATACATTGTATATTAGTGATAGAGAGGATTGGTATGCATCATATATTAGTGATAGAGAGGATTAGTATGCATCGTATATAAGTGATAGAGAGGATTGGTATGCATCATATATTAGTGATATAGAGGATTGGTATGCATCATATATTAGTGATAGAGAGGATTGGTATGCATTGTATATTAGTGATAGAGAGGATTGGTATGCATCGTATATAAGTGATAGAGAGGATTGGTATGCTTTGTATATTAGTGATAGAGAGGATTGGTATGCATCGTATATAAGTGATAGAGAGGATTGGTATGCATCGTATATAAGTGATAGAGAGGATTGGTATGCTTTGTATATTAGTGATATAGAGGATTGGTATGCATCATATATTAGTGATATAGAGGATTGGTATGCATTGTATTAGTGATAGAGAGGATTGGTATGCTTTGTATATTAGTGATAGAGAGGATTGGTATGCATCGTATATAAGTGATAGAGAGGATTGGTATGCATTGTATTAGTGATAGAGAGGATTGGTATGCATTGTATATTAGTGATAGAGAGGATTGGTATGCTTTGTATATTAGTGATAGAGAGGATTGGTATGCATCGTATATAAGTGTTAGAGAGGATTGGTATGCATTGTATTAGTGATAGAGAGGATTGGTATGCATTGTATTAGTGATAGAGAGGATTGGTATGCATCATATATTAGTGATAGAGAGGATTAGTATGCATCATATATTAGTGATAGAGAGGATTGGTATGCATTGTATATTAGTGATAGAGAAGATTGGTATGCATCGTATATAAGTGATAGAGAGGATTGGTATGCTTTGTATATTAGTGATAGAGAGGATTGGTATGCATCGTATATAAGTGATAGAGAGGATTGGTATGCATCGTATATAAGTGATAGAGAGGATTGGTATGCTTTGTATATTAGTGATAGAGAGGATTGGTATGCATCATATATAAGTGATAGAGAGGATTGGTATGCATTGTATTAGTGATAGAGAGGATTGGTACGCTTTGTATATTAGTGATAGAGAGGATTGGTATGCATCGTATATAAGTGATAGAGAGGATTGGTATGCATTGTATTAGTGATAGAGAGGATTGGTATGCATTGTATATTAGTGATAGAGAGGATTAGTATGCATTGTACATTAGTCATAGAGAGGATTGGTATGCATTGTACATTAGTGATAGAGAGGATTGGTATGCATTGTACATTAGTCATAGAGAGGATTGGTATGCATTGTATATTAGTGATTGCGAGGACTGGTATACCATTGTATATTAGTGTAAATTGAGAGGATTGGTATGCATTGTATATTAGTGATTGCGAGGACTGGTATACCATTGTATATTAGTGATAGAGAGGATTGGTATGCATTGTGTGTTAGTGATAGAGAGGATTAGTATGCATTGTACATTAGTCATAGAGAGGATTGGTATACATTGTATATTAGTCATAGAGAGGATTGGTATGCATTGTACATTAGTGATAGAGAGGATTGGTATACATTGTATATTAGTCATAGAGAGGATTGGTATGCATTGTATATTAGTGATAGAGAGGATTGGTATGCATTGTATATTAGTGTAAATTGAGAGGATTGGTATGCATTGTATATTAGTGATTGCGAGGACTGGTATACCATTGTATATTAGTGATAGAGAGGATTGGTATGCATTGTATATTAGTGATTGCGAGGACTGGTATACCATTGTATATTAGTGATAGAGAGGACTGGTATGCATTGTATATTAGTCATAGAGAGGATTGGTATGCATTGTATATTAGTGATAGAGAGGATTGGTATGCATTGTATATTAGTGATTGCGAGGACTGGTATACCATTGTATATTAGTGGTAGAGAGGATTGGTATGCACTGTATATTAGTCATAGAGAGGATTGGTATGCATTGTATATTAGTGATAGAGAGGATTGGTATGCATTGTATATTAGTGATAGAGAGGATTGGTATGCATTGTATATTAGTGATAGAGAAGATTGGTATGCATTGTATATTAGTGATTGCGAGGACTGGTATACCATTGTATATTAGTGATAGAGAGGACTGGTAAACCATTGTATATTGGCGGTGGGCAGGACTGGTATACCATTGTATATTAGTGATAAAGAGGACTGGTATACTATCAAATATTGGTGGTAGGAATTGAGATGGTATACAGTTATGTGTTAGTGGGAAGAGCAGAGTGGTATACTTTATAATATTGACAGAATGCAGAGTAATAAACTTTGCCATGTTGGCAGACAATATAAAAGTGATCTGTACGTTAGTGGCACTCATACATTGCATAATGTTTGCAAACTGGCGTACTTTTCCATGTTGGTACTGAGTGGAATGGTACCATCAGAGAGTTTGTGTGCTATTCTGTTACAGCAGCGTGTACTAATAAAATTGTTTCTTTTATCACAGGCACAGCGGCAGATAGCAAGAGACACCATGGGTTCTGAAATGTCAAAATGGGATCCCGTTGTCAGTGAGATCAGAGCGGTAAGCTGTTTTCTTCGATTTTTCTAACATCAGATTTTGAGATATTGAGTACACTGTTATTTATATTACATTCAGTGCATATTGTTTAATGAAGAGTGTCAATTCAGCATTTTTGTAATTTTATTTACATGATATAAGTAAATGAAGAATTAGAAATCGAACACACTAAACAGTACACCAATTGAAAGCTATAGTGGCCACACAGGAATTTGAACCTGTGAAATAAAGAAAGAACGCCATTTCACTTTCCTACACAAGTTCCGCCCCATTCTTCAGTAGCCAGCGAAGAGTTCCTGTGTTGATTGTGCCAATGGTCACACCAGAATTCAAACCTGTCACCTGTAATGACACCAGTGCTTTACCGTAGAAGCAGATGTAGTTTGATGTTTAGCAACTAGGCATGCTGGTTTACTGGTCTCAAGCTTTCCTGAGCAATTGATATTCTTGATAGTATATTGTGTGCCCTGGGAAGGGCTAACCCAGTCAACAAATGCCACAAGCTAGATATGTCGGCTGAAAGGTGCAAATATCCACAGTTCTGCTGTGAACAAACATGGCACAGTTACACCCAATAAAAACAATGCCGGATGAGTGAGGAAGAAGTATACCATATTCTTGTTTTCCCTGTCAAAATATTGCTGTGTGTATTTATTTATTCATTTTGTGTGTGTGTGTGGTCCATTTGTTGGAGTTAACTAATTTACAATTTTCAGAGCATCTTTTTAATTTTGGTTTGGCTGATTTAGTGGGAGTCATTTGTATTGTGTACAGATATCTCTTTAAATGCTCCAGTCTGCTCCCATAGACCTCACAAGGAGAATGTCAGCACAGTGCATGAACTTGTAGCACCAGCCAGAATTCAAATGTTTGAGCAGCAAGATCACACTTGCTATACCCGGGCAGCAGCTATTCCTCTCTGTTGTTTTCTATTTCTAGCTAGAAATAGGGCGAAGTGAATTAAATTTACGCCTCCGCCTTCAGCTTATGGCGGTCAAGTTCCCCCCATAGTGTTGACTGCTTTAATTGTTTGTTCAAAATTTTAAAAACTATGGTAAAAACCTGTTGCTGGAGTAGTTGATTGTCTTCTGCGTTTTGAGTGTCTTCTCTCACTGTTGTGTCGTCCACATCCCAGCTTGTTAATTTAGAATGACCAAAGATATCACGGTAAACCCTCAAGGGAAAATAGGGGCAGAACATGGGCATTCCCCGCCATCCAAGGCTTCCATAATTGCAGAGCCGGCACATAGCGCTCTGGTGCTGGGCTCCAAGGAATCGTCACATCCTGCGCACGGCTGCTTCACTCCCTCATTTTCATATATTGGGCATTTCGTTCGCTGCTGGTCGCTCCCCACATAAACCAGGAACAGTCAGTCTGCAGACAACATCCACTCAGCGAGCATTTTGTTCAGACTTTCTACAGGTGTTGTTGACCGGGTTAACCTTCCCACGTCAGTAGTTGATTGGACATCTGGCTGTATCAGACAAGGATGAAAAACTTGGAAGGTCCGTGTGCATGTTAAAATACCTCAGTTGGAAATCTGCAAAGATCTGCTGAGTAGAGGAATGTCTAGAGAAGATATTTTTGGTTTACTTTTGATCAGCTTATCCATATTTGTATTTTACAAATAGATTTGGTAATATTTTATTTCTTTTGGTTTGTTATGGCAGGCTCCACAGACAATCTTTTCAAAACGGCCATACGGAATAAAAATGTATGAGGCAGTCCAGCCCAAAGCATTCACAGTAAGTGTCATCTAGTTGTGTAGCTGTTATCAGTGTATTGTGTTGTAATTGCTTTCTTTCATTCCATTAGGAATATAAAGCAGATGTTGTACCTTTCTACCTTGTTTGATACTGCAGTGGTACGTAAGTGTGCTTTGTGAAGTCTTAGGTCGCATGTGGCAAGTAACAGTTTGGAATCTTTTTGTAAAACAAAAACACCCAACAACTGTGCTTAATTGTGGGAAAAGATTAATTTGATTTGATAATGATTTGGGTTTGGCTTATTGCACACTCAGATGTAGAAGAGGTGTGGCACAATGTGGAGAAAACGGCACCGATTCCAGGTCGCACATTTTATTCCTTTCACCTAGGAAAATCTCCAATATGTGCACCTGGAATGCTAGAATCGTGTATGAATTGGGAACGACAGCACAGCTGGTGGCGGAGATGAAATGGGAAAGACAGCACAGCTGATGAAGGAGATGAAATGGGAAAGACAGCACAGCTTATGGAGGAGATGAAATGGGAAAGACAGCACAGCTGATGGAGGAGATGAAATGGGAAAGACAGCACAGCTGATGGAAGAGATGAAATGGGAAAGACAGCACAGCTGATGGAGGAGATGAATTGGGAACGACAGCACAGCTGGTGGCGGAGATGAAATGGGAAAGACAGCACAGCTGATGGAGGAGATGAAATGGGAAAGACAGCACAGCTGATGGAGGAGATGAATTGGGAAAGACAGCACAGCTGGTGGAGGGGATGGCATGAGAAAAGTAAAGACAGAAAGGAGTATTATGGGAAGGACATGGTCGGCTTTTATTTATGGTTAGCTAAGGATAGAACAGCTTGTAGCTAGAGATGGTTGAGAGCCTCTGCCCTAAATGGGGCACAAATGGCGAAAGAAGACAACACTCAGATAGCTTCATAATTTCTCCAGGCTGCTCTCATTGAGCACACAGTCTCCTCATTGAGCACACAAGGAAAATCTCAACATACTACACACATCATGTAACACCAGTGAGAATCAATAGGTTTTCTTATATTGAAATTGTGCTTGGGCAGTGGCCTAATCAGCCTACTATATTTGAATAGTGCAGTAATTACAAAGGTATCATTATAAACATTTGCCAGCACATAAATATAGAATTTGGAAACCACACAGATACATGGAGAGGAGCAATACATAGTAGCAGCATTATGTTTGGAAATAACTGCACTGAGATTTCTTTTGAAGCCATCTTTTGTGCTGTATTGATAGCACTCCTATAAATATCTACTGCTATGAATGTCTGGATTGTCTTATCAGAATGAAATGAAACATTTTGCTGGAAAATTAATACCGCCCAGAGCCAGAAGCAAAAGTATGCTGATGATTATGAAGTTACTGCATGTTTTGTTGCATGCAGTGATGGACTGGGTTTGAATATATTGCTGGCCAGGCCTAATGGCCTTTAACATTTTTAAACATGTTGTCAAAGGGGTTGGGGGGGGGGGGGGGGGGGAGAAGACCCATTGCATTAGGATTCCACAAGTCCCACTGGCCATCAGGCAAGCTAACACCCAGGCCAGCCCGTTACTGGTTATATGTTCGTTGTTTCACATGCATTACATTTGATTTCACATTCGTGTACATTTAAGCTCAGATTTGCAGTCTCCTGCTGTCATTAGGATGTACCTATCTTTATCGTTAAGCTTTTGTATGCAGCCAGAAACAAAGGCTGAGTTATAGTGATATGTGTAACTAGTTCCCTACCTTTCTATTTCAGGTTTATTGTAAAAACATTAGCCAGTAGCTGATATGTGTAATTCCTTACTCTCTAATGTAGTTTTATTGTAAATTGCTAGCTAGTATGGTTAACTAGTTCTTCTATTGTAGGTTTATTGTAAAACATTGGCCAGTAGCTGATACATGTAATTCCTTACTCTCTAATGTAGTTTTATTGTAAATCGCTGGCTAGTATGGTTAACTAGTTCTTCTATTGTAGGTTTACTGTAAGACACTAGCCAGTAGCTGATACATGTAATTCCTTACTCTCTAATGTAGTTTTATTATAAAACGTTGACTAGTCTGTTTTAACTAGTTCTTCTATTATAGGTTTACTGTAAGACTCTAGCCAGTAGCTGATATCTGTAAATAGCTCTTTACTCTTCTGTTTCTGTTCGCTGGCTGTTGAACGAGGGGATGGAGCATGTATAGGAATGTCCTGAGTGCAGTGATGTCGGTTCTTAACTCAACTCAACTCAACTTCTGTTTTAGGTTAATTGTATTTTTTGTTCTTGTTAATTAATGATGAACATGTTGTTTGTCCTACCATCCTCAGCCCCGCACACCGTTAGAAAAGGAAATCTATGAAGCTCTGGGTAAAAGTGAAGACATCATTCGGCCAGATCAAGAATTGACAGTGGCTGAGCAAAGAGCTATGAAGGCGATGTCTGTCAAGGAGGTAATATATTTTGTTCTTTTCGTCAAGATAAGGATATAGTGTTCACTCTAAGATGTTACAGTTTGTCAAGATAAGGATATAGTGTTCACTCTAAGATGTTACAGTTTGTCAAGATAAGGATATAGTGTTCACTCTAAGATGTTACATTTTGTCAAGATAAGGATATAGTGTTCGGTATAAGATGTTACATTTTGTCAAAATAAGGATATAGTGTTCACTCTAATATGTTACATTTTGTCAAGATAAGGATATAGTATTCAGTATAAAATGTTAGTTTGTCAAGATAAGAATATAGTGTTCAGTATAAGTTACATTTTGTCAAGCTAAGGAATACAGTGTTCTCTCTAAGATGTTACATTTGTTAATGAGAACTTTAAGTCCCCAACGTGGTGGTTAGGCATTGAACCATTAAGTCCTCTGGCATGTTTATGCTTGTGCTACAGTTTGTATTCACATTTTCCTCATGTGGGACTGGTAGTACATGGTTCCGTCGCCCTGCTACTGAGTGAGTGTGTGGCACGACACTGAGCTGTGAGATTCATGTGGAATGCTTTTACATCTGTCCGCTGTTGTGTGCACAGTGAACTGCATGTTTGGAACAGCGGCCGGTTGTCACTGAATTGACTGACTGGTTTGCCTTTTCGGTTCATGGGTTCATTTTTCAGGAGACTCCTTGGAGTCATCGCTGGAGCTACAGAGTTTGTGCGGCACTTTCGACAGGTCACCCTGCAGAAAGAGACCAAACTATGTGGGATAAAACCTGGATCAATGAAGTCTTTTTGGTGACTGCCGATTGTATTGACGATGAACTGTATTTTTCGTGGAGGAATTTTGTGTTGTTATTCTGGCGGCGGCATTATGCACAGTGTATCTGTGCGGGCTGTTGGCTTGCTGAGACTCCTGTCTGTTCCACTTTTCACATTGGGCAGTGGTGAGCATTTTATATGATATTTACTGACACAAGAACGGAGCACAATGGGGACGACCCGTTGCCGTGACGTTTGAACCGCAACTAACAATTTGTTAATGTCAAACTTAAGAGTTTGAATCTTGTACTCCTTGATCTTCAGATACCTTGTACTGAATCTCCTGAGGGGGAAATCTTAAATTTCGCATCATACTACAACCTCTAAATGTAATCTCAATCTTGTGCGATATCTTCTATTGTATAATCCTGATTACAACTCTCTATGGCCACTAACTGCCATTGCCAGCAATAATTCTCAAGAAGTAAACAGATTAATCTACACTTAGTTCACTGAATTTTCGCTGCTAGGGCATACATCTTTGTCTACAATGTCCAGTGATTCAATTAAAAGAAAAGCTTATTGGTAGATATTAAGCCATCTATTAATAGTATAAGACTTAATCTCCCATATAGATTACAAGCAGTTTCTAGAGAAGTTACATTGGCCAGGAAATGTCTTGGGAATAATGGCAGTCCATGATACTAACCACATCACCCCTGGAGTGCTATAAAAAGAAGGTCAGCATGGCCGAATGGAAAAGAATGCGTGTTCTTAAACATTCAGTGTGCTGATGCCGAGGTAAGGGGTTCAACTCCTACACCAGACAGTTGAACTAAAATGTTGACATATCGCCCTTGACTTGGGAACGTAAATTACAAGTACCTCTGAAGTCGGAATCAGTTCGCCTAATGGCGAGGGACACTGTTAATAGGGAAAGCTATAATCTACATGCAAAATTCAGTCCAGCACTACAGGAAGAAGTGTATATGGACTACACTGGAGTTCAAATCGAGCGAGCGCAAAAAGAAAGTTTTTAATTTGGCTAGCACCATGTGCATGTGAAAATGGTCCTTTACATACTTACACTGAAGATGTGTGAAGACCTAATGTTGCATTTATTTCACAGGCTAAACCTGAAGATGTATGAAGACCTAATACTGTATTTATTTCACAGGCTAAACAGCGCCGCGCTGAATTACTCAGACATCATGAGCTATTATCAAGGATGGAGCTCAAAGCAAAATGGCAGAACAAAATCAAGAGCAAAAGGTAAGAATTTAAAAAAATTCTTTATTAAATATTAATAGAATAAAGCATTCTTGTGATACAGAATGATGTCTGATGTGAAAATGTCATCATCATTATATTGCTTGCCAAATGGCACATACGTTCATGTCTCTCCACAGATCTGTCTTTGGTGTTCAATTGGCACAGACGTTCATGTCTCTCCACAGATCTCAATCCTTGGTGTTCAATTGGCACAGACGTTCATGTCTCTTCACAGATCTCAATCCTTGGTGTTCAAATGGCACAGACGTTCATGTCTCTCCACAGATCTCAATCCTTGGTGTTCAATTGGCACAGACGTTCATGTCTCTCCACAGATTTAAATCCTTGGTGTTCTGGATTATGGTATTCCTCTGTGCCACCACTTTAGACCATCAAGCATCATTTATCTCATTCTGCCTCTACCTCTTGTACCACCCTTTTCCATTACCTCTCTTCTTATATGACCAAAGAATTCTGTCTTTTTTTGTATTGTGCATAATGTTCTATTTTCAGTAGCCTCATTGAGACATTAATTGTTACATGTTATTTATAGCAGTCGCCTCAGAAACCTAATCTGTGCTGCTTCCAAACTCTTTCTAATCTGTTGTTCACATTCCATCATTGACACCCGTAAAGCAGAATACATTCAGTATCACTTTTCAGTGTTCTCTATCTGACACCCCCTGTGAATTATTACTTGAATGCTTCCTGTGATTTTGTGATGTCATTAGTAACCAGTGGTTACTGCAACAATTCTTAGCCTTATTCTAGGTACTCAAGCCCTGTCGCCAACGTGGCGGTTAGGCGTTGAACCGTTAAGGCCTGTGGCGTGTTTATGCTTGCAGCTACGGTTTGCAGTCGCATTTTCCTCATGTTGAACTGGTAGTACATGGTTCCCTTGCCCTGCTACTGAGTGAGTGCGTGGGCGACACTGTGCGCTGTGAAATTTGTGTGGAATGCTTTTACATCTGTCCTGTACAGTGACCTGCATGTTTGGAACAATGGCTACCGGCTGTTGCTAAATTGACTGATTTGCCTTTTCGGTTCATGAGTGCATTTTTCAGGAGACTCCTGGGAGTCGGCGCTGAAGCTGCGGAGTTCATGCTTAATGCGACACTTTCGGCGGGTCGCCCTGAGGTAAAAGGCCGAGACATGTGAGAAAACCCGGGTCAATGAGGTCTTTCTGTTGACTGCAGAGTCCATCGACGATGAACTGGTTTTCGTGGATGAATTTTGTGTTGGCGGCGTGATTATGCACAGTGTACCTGTGCAGGCTGTTGGATTTCCGAGACTCCACTTTTCACATTGGACAGTGGGGAGCATTTTGTGTGATGTTCACTGGCACAGGAATGGAGCATAATGAGGATGACCCGTTGCTGTGAAGTTGGAACCTCGACTAACTAACTAACTAGTAACTTCTGATTCCAGAACCTCTCTTGTCTTTCTCTTCACCCTCTCCCGCCACCCTCCCATTTTATTATTTGTTTTATCTATGAAGTGTTCTAAACATTTGTCTGTAGAACCACAATGTTTTGGGCATGTTATGAGGAGAAATAAACTAGAAAACTTAGTGACAACTTTCAAAATTATTGAGGAAAAAGGGAAGGGAGAGGCAGAGAGATAAATACCTGGATGACATGGCATAATCAGAACAAGAGCACAGACCTGATCCAAGACTGGTCAGATGGGGAACAATGACCATGCATGCTTATAGCCGTGGCCCATGATGATGATGATGATATTGGGAGTTGTAGTAGGCTAATCAGAACTGAATAACATTTCAAATGTCAATTATTTAATTGTTAACTATTTCATCATAATTGTTGTCATGAGTCGTGTGCAGCTGTGTATATTCTAGTTGGTTTTTTAAAATTATTATTTTTTTATATGTAGGAAGAGTATCTTATGCAATAAGTCACTGTCACTGAATGTAAGAAAGAGAGTGCTGAAATGCTATGTAGAACCAGTTTTGCTGTATGGCAGTGAATCTTGGAATGTAAATGAACAAATTAAGAAGAAATTAGAAGCAACAGAGATGTGGTTCCTGAGACGAATGTTGCGAATTCCTTGGACTGCCAGAGTAACTAACGACGACTGCCTGAAACAGGCTAATGAAACTAGAACATTATATACAACAATAAGACAGAGACAAACAGCTTTCCTCGGTCATGTGATGAGAAGAGATGCATTGGAGAACATCGTAACAACTGGAAAGATCGAGGGGAAGAGAGGCAGAGGTAGACCAAGAGAAGTGATGCTGGATGGATTGAGACGGTGGCATGGAGGAATATCAGCAGCAGAGTTGATCCAGAAAACCAAAGACCGAGATCTATGGAGAGCCATGAACGCCTACGCCAGCCGGCACAGCACTTGATGATGATGAGGGTTTATTTGCCAGTCTCCGTGGCTAAGGGATTGCAGACATGATTCGTGAGCCCGCTTGCCTACATTCAAAACACAGCTGTGACCGATTTGGCAGCAGACCGCGTTGTGCTGGGTCTTAACGTGTTGGTATAGGTGCCAATCGTTCAGAAAGCAATGGTGAACTACTGAATGTAAACTTGCCAAGACATGAACAGCAGTAAAATGCTGGGGTTGACAGCGATGTCCTGTAAAATAGGATATGCACACACAAAAAGAGTTTATTTATGACTTTTTATATAACTGTAACTGTATATAACCTTAGTTTCCAGTTGTAAATAAGCTCCACTGTCACAGGTATCGCAAAATAGTACGGAAAGAAAAAGTCATGGCTGAAAAGAAACTCATGGAGGAGCTGCAGAAAAGCAACCCTGAGGAATTTCTAGAGAGGCTGGGACAGATTGAAAAAGATCGCATGGAGGTGAGGGTTAACGCCATAATTTGTGAAGTTTAGTCATGTCAGATTTAAACATGCACAAACATTGCGATCTCTTGGAAGATTTCTTGCTAGCAGGGCAGTAACATTTAATGTTTGGGTATCGATTCAGCTACCTAACTGACCTTTTCTGGTCTACTTGTGGTTTTGTACTCATATTAAATAAGTAAACATAGTACATTTTCTGGTCTACTTGTGGTTCTGTACTCATATTAAATAAGTAAACATAGTACATTTTCAGGTCTACTTGTGGTTTTGTACTCATATTAAATAAGTACCTTTTCTGGTCTACTTGTGGATTTATACTCATATTAAATAAGTAAACATAGTACCATGGTTGGGTGTGACATTTTAGGGCTTGACTAAGCCGGCACGGAGGCGAAGGGCTTATGCCTCATAATTCTGCATATCACATTCAACACAAAGCCGTGGGTGATTTGGAAGCAGACCACCTGGCGCTAGTTTCATACAGGTATGAGTGCCGGTCGTTCAGAAAGCAGTGGCAAACTACTGAACATAACCTAGCCAAGAAATCACAAATGGCCAACAATTCTGGAGTTGACTGCGACATCCTGTACAGGATATGCAACTAACTAACATATAGGCCATGCATAATGGGTTAGGGCGGCCATTTCTGTTCTTCAGTGTCTTTCCTTACCAGAAAATTATCCAGTACCAATTTTATGAGAACATATGGAAATACTAACATGAAAAAGCAAGAGGCGCTTTCCTGACACAAGGATAATCGTGGAAGTCAAGAGAAATTAAACCTAGTACAAATTTAGAATATTTATCTCTAACATTACATGGGTACTGCTGTGTGGATTAGAAACACGGCAGAATTTCACATGTGGAGCTTAGGCAGAGAACTAGACTGGAATCAAGAGGTGAGAGAGATATGCTGGCACTGGATAGTACACATTGAGGAAACCTGATAAAAGTATAACTAGAAAGTCCATTCTGTGGAACCAACAGGGCAAATGAAATAGAGGTAGACCTAAAAAGACATGGAGAGGAGAAATAGAGATAAATGAATGATACTTCTTGTCTCCAACAGCTTCTTCTCAACATGACTCATGTCTACTTGTCTCCAACAGCCTCTACTTAACATGCCTCATGTCTACTTGTCTCCAACAGCCTCTACTTAACATGCCTCATGTATGCTTGTCTCCAACAGCCTCTACTTAACATGCCTCATGTCTACTTGTCTCCAACAGCCTCTACTTAACATGCCTCATGTCTACTTGTCTCCAACAGCCTCTACTTAACATGGCTTATGTCTACTTCTTGTCTCTAACAGCCTCTACTCAATATGACTCATGCATACTTCTTGTCTCCAACAGCCTCTACTCAATATGACTCATGTATACTTCTTGTCTCCAACAGCCTCTACTCAACATGACTCATGTATACTTCTTGTCTCCAACAGCCTCTACTCAATATGACTCATGTATACTTCTTGTCTCCAACAGCCTCTACTCAACATGACTCATGTATACTTCTTGTCTCCAACAGCCTCTACTCAACATGACTCATGTATACTTCTTGTCTCCAACAGCCTCTACTCAATATGACTCATGTATACTTCTTGTCTCCAACAGCCTCTACTCAACATGACTCATGTATACTTCTTGTCTCCAACAGCCTCTACTCAATATGACTCATGTATACTTCTTGTCTCCAACAGCCTCTACTCAATATGACTCATGCATACTTCTTGTCTCCAACAGCCTCTACTCAATATGACTCATGCATACTTCTTGTCTCTAACAGCCTCTACTCAACATGACTCATGCATACTTCTTGTCTCCAACAGCCTCTATTCAACATGACTCATGTATACTTCTTGTCTCTAACAGCCTCTATTCAACATGACTCATGTATACTTCTTGTCTCTAACAGCCTCTACTCAACATGACTCATGTATACTTCTTGTCTCCAACAGCCTCTACTCAACATGACTCATGCATACTTCTTGTCTCCAACAGCCTCTACTCAACATGACTCATGTATACTTCTTGTCTCTAACAGCCTCTACTCAACATGACTCATGCATACTTCTTGTCTCCAACAGCCTCTATTCAACATGACTCATGTATACTTCTTGTCTCCAACAGGAACGCTTTACTCTGAAGCACAGAGGTGGTGGAAAGTTCTCAAGGTTGCATAAGGCATACAGCAAGTTCGATGACAAGGTAATCACAGGTTTTGGATTGTATTTATTTTGCAGTATTTTCGACACATATTTTAACTGTGCAAGCAAGCATCCTTGTGATTTATTTTAATACCAGCATCCACTAACTGACTGGCACCTTGCTGTCTTGACAGATGATAGTCTGTAAAATGGAGATATACCTCTCCATAATACAAAGCCGGTCTCTGTGGCTAAGGGCTTGCGAACGCGGTTTGTGAGCCCGTATACCCTGGTTCAAAACAGCGGCGCTGGTTTTTTCGAAAAAGGTATAGGAGCCAGTCGTTCAGGAAGTAATGGCAAACTACTGAATGTAAAATTTGCCCAGGAATCACGAACGGCGAAAATGCTGGGGTTGACTGCTACGTCCTGTGAAGGACATGCAACTTAAAAAATACAAAGCCTAGGCTGAATTTTAGAGACCATGTGTTACCCATGCAGCATGATTCCTCTCTTGGAGTTTACACCAGGGGAAAGGTAATACCAATACGTCTGGAATAAGGCAAGCTGCAAAAGCTTTGGGATCAGCAAAGCAATGCTCTGTACACTCTTAGAGCTTCCTTCTTAGACCAGTTGCTGACCAAGGCTTAGGGGTCAGTCTGCCCTGCCATGACCTTCAGTCCTTAGTTGCATTTCCTGGCACTAGGGTTAGGCTTGTACTCTACCAATTGTGCGCCTCTGTTGGCACAATGTGGGGTTTAAACATTGAGCACAACCCACTACTGGCAACACTGATCGTATTCCGGTATGAACCTAAGGCCTTGTCCACACAAAAAAAACAAACATAAACCAAATATATCAATTTGATTATTGCTTGCTGGACTTAAGGCGGCCTGGTGTGCCTTGCCAGTCGAGAGGAGCAGGTCATTCGGGGCCACATCGATTGGCAGATGTTAGTCACGGCGACCGGGCAAATTTTGAGCTATAGCCTACTATGGGTTAGGTGATATTCTAGTCTGATAATTTGGTTGTGTCTAGTGTGTGCAGCGTGGTTTAGTGGTTACACACCCACATCACACACCAGTGATCCTGGTTTGATCCCGGGTCCAGTCAAGGATATACACTACTGACGAGCTCAAACGAGAGTGAAACTCTAGTGCTTCTGATTGACGTGGACAAGGCCTTAGATTCGTACTGGAATACGATCAGCGTTGCCAGTAGTGGGTTGTGCTCATGTTTAAATCTCAAATCCCGGAAAAAACCCAAATAAAACAATGTGGGGTGTCAGGTTTGGTGAGCTCCGCCAAGCATTCCAGCATCCACTATTATTTGATCAATAGTTGTAGTGCTTGTGTTAGATTCCCAGGGTTAAAATGGTCTGTTTATTATTACTGTGTATTGTGTTGTAAAGTGATTAGTAGAGGGCCACCCTCATAATAAGCCAAGTCATGAAGCATATAACATGGTATGTGAGGAAAGTGCAAAGAAAACCAAGGGCAGACAGAAAAACAAATAAGGCAGTCCTTCAATAAACAAATCGCACATAGGCTGTCAAGATTATGAAGGCATGTTGTGAGGAGAAAACTTAGTGACAGCTCTCAAACATGATGGGAGTAGGTCATCATGGCTAAATGGATAAGAACACGTGTTCTTAAACATCCGGTGTGCTGATGCTGAGGTAAGTGGTTCAGTCCCTACACTGGACAGTTGGACTAAAAAATTGACCTATTGTTCTTGACCTGGGGGAATTAATTACGAGTACCTCTGAAGTCAGAGTGGGTTCACCTGATGGCGAGGGACACTGTTAATAAGGAAAGCTAATCCGCATGCAAAATTCAGTCCAGCACTTATGGAAATACTGTATATGGAGTATACGCTTTAGTTCAAAGCGAGTGAACGCAGAAAACAACATGATGGGAAAAGAGGAAGACAAAAGGATAACAAGCTGCATGGCTTTGCTGTGTGCATAAAAGGACAAGATAAATATCTGGATGGATTCACCACGTGGCATTATCGAATCATACAGACAGACCTGTCACTGGAATAATTCCCAATGTCTTCCCATAAATGACACAAGGAGGACAGTTTACTTCATTATGATTGCTTAGGTCTGAATGTCTCATGTACAATGTATATTGGAACAGATTAAATCCTTCATAATCAACGATAGTAGTATAGTAATTGGTCATTAAATGGTGTGTTGCTTGATTCAGAGTTACTGTCTGAATATCTTACACATGTGGTACTACCAACTTCTTCATTAGAGAGTATTATCCTTCCTTAAACCACAGTTCATCATCATCATCTAATTCTGCCGTCAAGCGTCATGGGTGAGAAATAATTTGCGCTTCTGCGCCCGGTGGGTGGCACTGGATAGTGCCACTCTGTGTGATTGTACAATGTCTTTGATGTCGTCAATCCATTTTCTTCTTGGACGTCCTCTTGGTCTCGTCGCAGATGATCTTTGATGTAACGCCAGTGATGGTAGTTGTTGGTGTTGCATTCTAATGACATGGCCAAACCACTTGATCTTCTGTCTTTCAATAAATGTGGCACAAGGTGTTGATCCCACTGTCTGATAACAGCATTTCTTACTTTGTCTCGGATTGTTAAGTTGGCAGCTTTCCCCGGGCATCTCATCTCGCGGATGTTGATTTTGCGAAAGTGTGATTTGGATAAAGTCCATGTTTGAAATTGGTAGCATAGGGTTGGTGTGAATATGCTGTTTATTATCTGTTGTTTTGCGGACATGGATATATTTGGATGTTTCAGTAAGGGTGATAGTTGATATGTAAGTGCACTAGCTTTTTGACATCTGATTTCAATTTCTCTGTCCAATCTGCCATCTTCTGTGATCATACTTCTAAGATATTTGAATTCTTTAACTTGTTTCAGAGTTGTGCTATTTATCTGTATACTTAGTTTAACTTAGTGGGCCCGGCGATCTGCTAACTTGCATTACTTCGGATTTGGTTGTATTTATACCCATATTGTATCTGCTGCAGGTTGAACTCAGATTAGTAATATGATATTGTAGTCTGCCCTCATCGCTGTAAAACAGGCACTGATTGTCTGCAAATAGAAGTTCATTTATTTCCTGTGGGTCAGTTGTTTCATCTGGAGTAAAGAGTTATAAATTTTCTGAATCTTTTCTGTCAAGACTTGCTTCTTTGGATATTCTGTCCATGTAGATATTAAATAGCAAAGGAGAGAGCACACATCCCTGTCTCATTCCTGTATTGACTGTGAACATATCTGATATACCTTCTTGTGTTCTTACTGCACTTCGGCTCGAGTGATACATGGCTATGATGTTTTCTAGCTATTGCCCTTGCATCCCATAGTCATCAAGGATGGTCCATAATTTGTATCTGTCTACTCTGTCGAAAGCCTTTTCCTGATCTACAAACACAATATTCTGCTGATCACTATATTCGATAGTTTTTTCACATATTTGTGTATTAATATAAGTGTAAATAGTGCATCAGTGCAACTTTTACCTTTCCGAAACCTGAATTGTATTTTGCTTAACTGTTGTTAAACTATGGGTCTAGCTCTTTGTTTCAATAGTTTTGCGTACATTCTACCTATATGCTCGAGAATTGTGGAGGAAATTGAAAGAAAATTGTAACTCTACACACTGAAGCCGAACAACAAGCGACCAACAACAGCTAAACCACAGTTAACTGGGTTAAATAGTAAATACCTCCTTATTAGAGAGTATTCTGCTTATTCCAACCATTTTTAACTATGGATTAATTACTGCATTAAAACTAACAAATGAGGTGTGGCAAGGTAATTTACATTTATATTTTTCAAATATAGATATGTTAATTTTTCAGGTGTAGTTTTCTAAGATTTAACATATTTTTTATTAATGTTACACCAATTTCAGGATAAATGAAAGTGCCTTTAAAAACAAAATTAAAGATATTAAAATATATTTACGGTTTTATATACATTAGTTATTACAAAACACTGTGAATAAAGAATGTGATATAATGTTATCATAATAATTATAATATTCCTTCAGAGTTTGACCCATCTAACATCTTTTGCTTAGTTTCCCAGTCTATTCAATAGTTAAACCAAACATTTGAATGGTATTAATAAACTTTTCACTGGTTGCCATGGTAGGCAATATTATGTAACTTGGTAACATATTTAATATTTTAAAAGTGAAAACCAATATTTATTGTCACAACCTAGTGTCAAGACAGAGAAGGTCATTTCTTGAGGTATTTCAAAAAGTTGGATCCGTTCTGAATAACTTAGTATTTTTACTTTGATTTTCAAACACGCGGTGTTGGTTGATTTATGCAACATGTTACCACAGCAGGTATAAAATTCTTACTGTTTCTCGTCATTAGTATGTTAGGTATGCAATAATCATGTATATCTGAATCAATTTTTCACATATTTGGGTTTTCTTTTTCAACTTTCCAGACAAGGGAAGCTATTCAAGAAATGTTACAAAAGAGTCGGGAGCTTACTAAAAAACAAAAGGAAGCCAGTAGTAGTGAGGATGAGGGTGATAACAATAACCCCGGTGAAGCAGGTGGAGAGAATGAAAAGATGATTGAGAGCGACGGCGAGGGAGACAATGATGAAGCAAAGAAGGCAGGTGCCAGAGCAAGCCAACTGGAATTTTTGAAAGCTGTGAACAAAAAAGCAGGCGGTTGGTTGGATGTCCACAAGACAACATTTGTCTATACCCAGCCAGCATCTGAGACCAGCACAGCTGCACAGACAGATGGTACAGTGGTAGAGAATATGAACATTGATGTACCAGTGAAAAATAGTGCTCCTGTGGGTAGTAATTCAGAGAACATCACATCAAGAGAACCAAAAGCAAGCGATGATGATGATGCTGATGATGGAGAAACAGAAGTGGATGTTACACTGTCAGCCACGTCAGATCATCCGCATGTTGATTCTGTGAAGGATCCAGTAAACGAAACGTCTACATTAAACAATGTATCAGCTGATTTAATCAAGAAACATCTGGGTCATGCGGAAAATCAAGAAGAGAGTAATTCAGAAGACAGCGATAGCAAAGAACATGAAATAAATACTACAGACCAGAATGTTTCAAACAATCAACGTGGCACTTCAGATGAACCAAAGAAGAAAAGACGAAGACAGGGCAAGAAAAAGAACAAAGAAGACCTTGAAGACATCAGCAAAACGCCCTCATCTAAAGAAAAGCCAGTGGAAGAAATCACTCTTCAGCTAGTCTCAGACAAGATAGTTAACAATGATGATGCTTATGGTGATGATGATGATGATGATGACAGTGATGATGGAATGAAAGTGACAATGGAGGAATTATTCCAAGATGAGGATGTTGTTGAGCAGTTTGCAAAGGAGAAAGCTGAAGCTGAGGAGAGAAGTCGGCCAAAACTTGAGGACACAAAGTTGCCTGGTTGGGGAAGCTGGGCAGGCCCTGACTATAAAAATAGCAAGCAGAATGAGAGGCAGAAACAAAAGTAAGTTGTTTTTTTTAAGAATATCTTTGGTTTTTCAAGTATATGTTATTATTTATTTTACACAGGAGCATTTTGTTTGGAGTGTATGCACTTTGGTATAGTTTTTTGTTGTTGTTTCTAAATGATCAACATATTTTGAATTACGATAATTGTGACGTGCCAGTTTTGTTTGTATTTTGCAAGATACAAATTAGCTTTTATTCATGTGGGTGCCTACAAAGTACCATCACATTCAATATTCTTTTCATAACATCACTATCATACTCAATCTGAGAACATCAGCAGTTTGAACAAATTGTCCCGCATCCTACAGTACCTACAGCAACATAATCAGACTGATGTCCGTCTAGACCAGTGGTTCTCAACCTTTTTTGGCCCATGCTCCCCTTTACCATACATTCAGAATGTCATCCCCTCCTTCCTCCCACCCCCCCCCCCCCCCCCCCTTCAAATGTCCTCCCTATAAATCATAAATTCCCCTCCCCCACCCTTATACAGTATACATAAAAATAGAAGCTAAATTTAATAACACATACTAGAAAAAGTCTAGACATCTACATAAAACGTGATCTGCGTGTCTACTTACGTTATAAAACGAACTTCATTAGGGCGAGAAGTACAGAACCGTAAAATTTAGAGAGGAAAACAATATCAAGTAACTGGTTCTTGTATTAATGCGATCTTGAAATAATCTTAATTCTTCCCACCCCCGACCCGGGGGGGGGGGGGGGGGGGGGGGGGGTGGGGGGGGGGGGGGGGGGGGGGGGGGGGGGGGGGGGGGGGGGGGGGGGGGGGGGGAAATTCCCCACCAGTTGAGAACCACTGGTCTAGACTGTGTCCCTCCCAGGTTCTAGGGACCATGTCTTCCATTAGTAGCCTGTCCAAACCATTGTGTCTTGCAGTAAGCCTGACAAACTTTAGCTATCATACAGTGTTGGTGTTTTATCACCATGTCCACACAGATTCAATGTTGCCTTTCTTGATGCATTTATATTTTGTATTCACTTCCAACTAATTTACTTGGATAGTGGTTATAGATTACACCCAATACTGACATGTTATATTGAACCTGTTCTGCTGTGTGGCAGTCAATCTTGTCATGTGAGTGAACAAGATAGGAAGAGCTTGCAGGCAGCGGAGCTGTGGTTTCTGAGATAAATGCTGTGAATACCTTGGACTGCCAGAGTAACTAACAGCAACTGTCTGGAAGAGGCTAATGGAAGTAGAACATTATACACAACTTTAAGAAAGAGGCGAACGGTGTCTTTAGTCATATAATGACAAGACGGGTAATGAATAACATTGTGACGGTTGGAAAGATCAGTGTTAGAAGAGACAGAGGCAGAACAAGAGAAATGCTGGATGGTCCAAGACGGTGGCAGCTGGGGGAATGTCAGCAGTAGGACTGATCCAGAATACCAAGGAGCCAGATTTGTGGAGAGACATGGGCATCTACGCCCTTAGGCATGATGATGATGATGAAGAGATTACATATCATCTTCAATAGATCAGTGTTTACACTGCCTTTGATTACACTGATTGCTAGTGCTTCCACATTGACATGGATGGGCCTTAGGTTCATACCGGAATACGATCAACGGTGCCAGTAGTGGGTTGTGCTCAATATTTAAATCTCAAATCCTGAAACAACCAAAGAAAGCTAATTATCAGTAGTGGACAGACCAGAACAGGTCATCATTCTGCGCCTCAGAACAGGACACACTAGATTATGCAACCACATGTATACTAAATTCAAAGTTGGTGACTCAGCCATGTGGTTTGGCGTCGCAGACAGCAGAGCATATATTCCAGGACTGTCCAAACTACAACATATCCAGGCAAACCTTCTGGCCTAGAGAGACAACAGTGGATGATAAACTCTATGGACCGCTGAGTGAAATAAAAAAAGACTTAGATTCATACAAGAGACAACATTGCTGTTATAGACATATTTCAAGCGAACGAAAGAAGAAGAAGAAGTAGTGGACTAAAATAGGTGATCTGAAAGCATTGAGGTAAATCATGAACTTTTTCTATGCCAGTTTTTCTATGACTCCATACATTGAGTAATCACTACAAACAGACACCTGTAATTTTCCTCAGTCGTTCTATACCAAGAAACTCACATGCTCATCATTACACCATGTAACACAGACTTCAGGAAACTGAAAAGAACTTGAGAAGTAGTGACCCACAGATTTGAAGTGGGGATAAAAACTTGACCAAGGCATATAACAGATATGCTTATTGCTTTATATTGTGTTCTATCTTATCCAAATCTGTGTCCAGTGGCAACAAGGACATGATTGCAGAGACTCAAGCACAAATGAGATGATGAAAAGACGACTTGATTCACCTGGACAATAATGATGAGCATTGAACACATACTTGCTTGGCGACATAGAATAATGTCCACACAAGTGAAATACTCGCAGACACTTATAGTCCCCATGACCAGAGAGCATGTCAGTAACCTGGCTGTGTTTATAAAAATATCCATTCTCAGCTCACGTATATCATTGCTGAAGCAGTGTTTTTGAATTGAGTTTACTTGGTCCATGACTACATTACTCTTGGTTTTTTACAAAATGGTATGGGGGGCGGTCATTCAGAAAACAAAGGCCGTAAAAAAAACAATTTCAAAGTTTTCAATCAGAAAACAATGAACATAAACTTGCCAAGACATCAACAGCAGCAAAAATGCTGGTGCTGACTGCAAAGGATATGCAATTAACTTTACTTGGTCCATGTAATGCTTTTTGTCACAGGCACTAGTATCCACCCAACATGACACATGCCAGCCAGACATCACGGGACAAAAGGAATAACCTCGTGAACACTTGCCAACAATGTGGTAAAATGTTTCCACAAGGTAGAATATACCATAGCTCCATTGTTCGTTCTTGTATGGGTGCTACATTCCCTGTCTATATCTGTATTCTCAGAGCTATTACCAAGGCCAGACATCTGCAAGCACAGAAGCAAAAGATAAAGCAGCCCAACGTGTGGCTGAATCCAAACAGAGATGAGGCTATAAGGAAGCTGCAGGTAAGAGTTTTCATGTCATTGACACTTTATTGCCATGCCTTTACTGTCTTACTACTGAGGGAGCTGTAATGAAATCATAACATACTATTTTCTGGTATAACCGCATCTATGTTGCACAGCTATAATCTATGTGTGGCTGTCATGAACAGTGGAAAGTTTGATGGCTTAGAACCATCACTAGTTGCTGTGGAAATGGTGGGTTTTGTTTTTATTTTATGAGGCTAGACTGTTTACTTATTATGTGATGGTAAGTGAGAATATGCTTCATTATATTTTGAAACATTTTGCAAATTATTTTGACTCAAATTATAGGAATTTTTAATATGCACCTGTCTCCTGCCCCACCAACAAAAAAGAAACAATAAAACATTTATGAAGCCCATAAGTGGGCACTCTCCCGCTGTTTATACTTCACCTCGACACTGCAAGGTACAAAAGGAACATGATGAGAAAACATTCACGGCACTAAATTAAAATTTTGGGAAGATTTTGGAAATGTCATCTGGCAAAACATTTAGTTTAGTGGCTTATCAACAGTATCTTAGCTTGGGGAAGATATATGCATGTCCGTTAAGGTCTTGGAGTGTTTTATGTTTTCCTCATTTTGGACTTTTAGTACATAATTCTGTCGCCCAGCTGCTGAGCTTGGTGCGACACAGTGAGCTGTGGATTTAATGTGGAATGCATTTTCACATGTCCATGGTGGTTTGTGTTGTGGACTGCATGATCAGAAAAATGGCGGGTGGCCGATCACTGAACTAGTTGGTTTGCCTGAAGCAAGAATGTGCATGCAACTGCTGGTTTTTTTCTTATCGCTTCCATCGACAATGAATTGTAATTCTAATGGCGGACAGTTTGTATTGGCATTCTGCTAGTGACCTCACGCGTGTATGCAACTGCAGGCTGTTTTGGTTTGTAGGGACCGCTGTCTGTTCCACTTTTTACATGGGAGGAGCATTTTGTGTGATGTTAATAGGGCAACAGCTTATGACACACTTTGTGATTTCCATCTGGTGTTGGATTGTTCACATGCACAGCTTACGCACAAATCCTTATGTGAGATGGCTAGTTATCTGATCTCATTACCCAAGAGATCAGTGTCAGGTGTGATATCATTAGAAAGCAATTCTCTTGTCTAAATTGCCATCTTATTCAGTAATTCTTTTTACATTTCTAGTTATGTGTGCATATGCATACACTTTTCAGTGCCTTGAGGTGCATTAGGTACATGTGCTAGCCCCATATTTTGATAGATAAATCAGCACTCATGGTCATGACTTTATGGTCATGTGTACTTCTTGGAACATTTTCTGGCAGCCATCTTAGCTAAGCTTGACCGGGACATTTTTAAAATCTGTCTCACTGGGGATCTGAACACATTACCACTGGGCTAGCTGGAAGCATGCTAATCTCAACGCTACTCCCAACCAGTTGCCAGGTTTTTTTTTTTGATTTTTTTTGCATATCCTTTACATGACATCGCTGTCAACACCAGCATCTTTCAGCTGTATGTTGATTTCTTGGCAAGATTACGCTCAGTAGTTTGACATTGCTTTCTGAGCGGCCGGCTCAAATACCCCGTAAGTTACCGATGCGATTCGAACCACTGCTGATTCTCACCGTCATCACGTCACCAACGAGAGTATACGAGATTACGGAGAAAAGTCATAACCTCTAAGCCACGAAGCCGGCAGTTGCCAGGTTAGGACTTCTTTATTTCTTGTCTTGTGGTTTCTTTTCATGATATTCACATCTCAATCTTCTGTGTCTGTATTTCAAGGTCATTAGTTGTGCAGCAGAATGTATATTTCAATAGCAAATGGAAAAATCAAATACCCCGGTACTCAGGACAGCTGATCACCAGAGCTTGTGTGTCAGGGTTTTCACAAGCTAATAGCAGCTCCTGAGACATGATAAATGTGCTGTTGTTACCTTGTTACAGTTATTTGTATGTCTGGTTGTAACAAAGTTTGCATTGATTCTTTACTTCCAGCCCAAGGCTGTTCCATTCCCCTACACTTCGGTGCAGCAATACGAGGCGTCAGTTCGCCAACCAGTATCGCGTGGCTTTGTGCCTGAGACGGCCTTCAAACTGCTGACCAAGCCAGAAGTGGTCACTAAGCTCGGACACATCATCAAACCACTGGACAAAGACGATTACGTGAAAGAAACCGAGATTGACTTTGATGATGATACGGCACCTGGAAAATCTTCGTCTCATAAACAGAGGGGGCGAAAACGAAAAAGTGTCAGATAAAACAATATAATATATATGTTACACAAATTTTATGTATAATAAATATCTTTAAGAAAAACCCAGATACATTGGCTTATTACAGTTGATCATAAACTATTGCGGAGACAGTGCTGATTTCCACAAGGTTGCTCAAGTACTAGATATGAGATAATGTCACCCAGACGTCATGCTGTTTAATTAAAGCATATTAGATATTGAGATGTTAAATACTGCAAAATGTTTATGTTTTCATGTGTCCATTTTGGATAGGAATACACTTCTGTGACAACAGAATTATGAATCATCTTGTCTTCTATCGTTTGCGTCTACATCTGTTTTTGTTTTTATTTTCCTAAGCTCTGGTTGTCTGAAACTTCTTCACCCATTCATCTGAGAACTGGATTTCCTCAACTTGGCTGACTTTGTGCTGTGTTATCACAATTTGCCACTAAGATAAGGTCTGTGTTGTTGACCCGCCTGTTTCTTGAAGGGCTGTTTTTCATCTTTCTGCCCATCTGTGCATTTCCCTCAAAGGATGTCTGCTGCATGGAAATGTTTCCCAGCTTGTCTGCTTATTGTTTCGTATACAACAGCACAGATTCTACTTAGTGCTTTAAAACTCTTCTTCTCACTACAGTTGACATCTTTTTACTTGTTAAGTTTTCCATATGGCTAAAACGCCACTTGCCATGGCGATTCTTATGCTAACCTCTACAAGGCATCTTCCGCCAGATGAACTTCCCTTGGATATGCCTGTTATAAGAAACAGACGTCTTTATTATTTGAGGTGACATGTTATCTCTTTCTGATGCTTTCATTTGGATGAAAAGATCATATATGTATATGCGCACACACACACACACACCCCACTTGAATTAGCAACTAGGGAGATAGCATAGCAATGTCCTTGACTTGGGGAGGTAAATTACAAGTACCTCTGAATTCGGAGTGGGTTCGCCTGATGGCGAGGGACACTGTTAATAGGGAAAGCCAATCCACACACACAAAATTCAGTCCATCACTACTAGAAGTAATGAGTATGGACTACGCTTGAGTTCAAAGCAAGCGAGCACAAATAAAATGTAAAGCAATGTTTTTTCTGAAAATGGCGACCATGGCTGTGCAGCTTTCTCTGTCATTTTATATTTGGATGACTTTGGTGTTTATATAATTATTTTGTAACCAGCTTTCTTCTGTCTCTCTGGCCTAGCAGTATTCCCACATAAGGCTCACATTTCCATTCTGTCTCTTCTTTTAAACCCCATAAACGTCACTTGTCTTTTCCTTATGGTTGTGAGTGATCTTGTAACTCCTGCAGCTTTCACTGCCTCAGCTTTTGTCTTCCCAGCCTATGGTTTTCTCAACATGCTTCCCTGCCTGTGGTGAAAAACCAATGACCAAGTCCTACAAGAAATAAATGAAAACCGGAAACTGGTTAGAGAAATTTGACGTAGACAGTCACAATGTTTGCGTCTTGTTATGAGAAGAAATAAATTGGAGAACTTGGTGATAACTGGCAAGATTGAGGGGAAGAAAGCAAGGGAGGGCAGAGAAGTAAATACCTGGATGGCTTGGCCACGTAGTATGGTCAAAACAAGAATGCTGAGCTGATCCACGTTCCTGGTGATCGAGTGAGATGGCAGAACATGATCACCCACGTTTACCGGCATTGCATATGATGATGATGATGGTATTCTCAACATTCTTCCCTGCCTATGGTATTATCAACATTCTTCCCTGCCCATGGTATTCTCAACATTCTTCCCTGCCCATGGTATTCTCAACATTCTTCCCTGCCCATGGTATTCTCAACATTCTTTCCTGCCCATGGTATTCTCTACATTCTTCCCTGCCTATGGTATTCTCAACATTCATCCCTGCCCATGGTATTCTCAACATTCTTCCCTGCCTGGGGTATTCTCAACATTCTTCTCAAAAACCACTCTCATGGCCTTCAGTTTCTTCACCATTTCATCAACTACTCATTTCCAGCACTGCAGTCATGTCAGCTGTTTGCACCCTTAAAAATAAATTGTAAAGAACATACACATAGTTTGATCTGTTGGAATCCATCTTGTTTCTATTTTTGTGATTGGTAACGGTGATGACACAATGAACTTATATCAAGTGCCTTGCTGACTGGCGTGACCGACTTTGCTTCACATATTATGACCTCCAAAAGAGTGTCAGTTCATATGTTGAGACCTTTCCATGTCACGATGAAAGTCTAAGAATCCTTTCTTGTCTTCCTCTATCTCTCTTTCCATAAATCTTTCCAGATGCTACTTACATGATGACTGGTGCATCCTTCGCAGCACCACACTAATATGCATGTGTAAACATGTAATTAAATAATCTTTAGGTCAGCATGGCCGAATGAATAAGAAAGATGTGTTCTTAAACATCCAGTGTGCTAATGCCAAGGTAAGGGGTTCAACCTCTACCCCGGACAGTTTGGCTAAACTGTTGACCTGTCGTCCTTGACTTGGGGTCGTTAATTACAAGTACCTCTGAAGTTGGAAGGGTTCACCAGATGGCGAGGGACACTGTTAATAGTGAAAGCTTATCCACATGCAAAATTCAGTCCAGCACTACTAGAAGCTTGAGTTTAAGCGAGCGAGTGCAAAAACATAAAAAATTAAACAATCCTATTCCCAAAAGTATATTTACTGGGGCTGTTTGCGGGCAGCAAAAGAAACTATACGCATGTCCAGATAATCATAAGTATAATTCAGTGCCGGGCATGTGATGGAAAGAGAAACAAAGTGTGATGCTCAGAGACAGTCTTGTTATGTGACCAAGCCATCCTAGTGGCTTCTTTCCGTACAGTCCCTGGATAACGGCCGTCAAGCTCACTTTTTATCCATAGTCCATTGATGATCAAGCCATCTAATCAGTTGTCTTTTCATACAGCTATAGATGACCAGGCTATCTAACCAGTTGTCTTTCCATAGTCCATTTATGACCAAACCAGCTAACCAGTTGTCTGTCCATACAAACCATTGATGACCAAGCCATCTAACCAGTTGTCTGTCCATACAAATCATTGATGACCAAGCCATCTAACCAGTTGTCTGTCCATACAAATTATTGATGACCAAGCCATCTAACCAGTTGTCTGTCCATACAAATCATTGATGACCAAGCCATCTAACCAGTTGTCTGTCCATACAAACCATTGATGACCAAGCCATCTAACCAGTAGTCTGTCCATACAAACCATTGATGACCAAGCCATCTAACCAGTTGTCTGTCCATACAAATCATTGATGACCAAGCCATCTAACCAGTTGTCTGTCCATGCAAACCATTGATGACCAAGCCATCTAACCAGTTGTCTGTCCATACAAATCATTGATGACCAAGCCATCTAACCAGTTGTCTGTTTATACAAATCATTGATGACCAAGCCATCTAACCAGTAGTCTGTCCATACAAACCATTGATGACCAAGCCATCTAACCAGTTGTCTGTCCATACAAATCATTGATGACCAAGCCATCTAACCAGTAGTCTGTCCATACAAACCATTGATGACCAAGCCATCTAACCAGTTGTCTGTCCATACAAATCATTGATGACCAAGCCATCTAACCAGTTGTCTGTCCATACAAATCATTGATGACCAAGCCATCTAACCAGTTGTCTGTCCATACAAATCATTGATGACCAAGCCATCTAACCAGTTGTCTGTCCATACAAATCATTGATGACCAAGCCATCTAACCAGTTGTCTGTCCATGCAAATCATTGATGACCAAGCCATCTAACCATTCTCCCCATACAAACCATTGATGACCAAGCCATCTAACCATTCTCCCCATACAAACCATTGATGACCAAGCCATCTAATCTCCCCATACAAACCATTGATGACCAAGCCATCTAACCATTCTCCCCATACAAACCATTGATGACCAAGCCATCTAACCAGTCTCCCCATACAAACCATTGATGACCAAGCCATCTAACTAATCTCCCCATACAAACCATTGATGACCAAGCCATCTAACCATTCTCCCCATACAAACCATTGATGACCAAGCCATCTAACTAATCTCCCCATACAAACCATTGATGACCAAGCCATCTAACCATTCTCCCCATACAAACCATTGATGACCAAGCCACCTAACTAATCTCCTCATACAAACCATTGATGACCAAGCCATCTAACCAGTCTCCCCATACAAACCATTGATGACCAAGCCATCTAACTAATCTCCTCATACAAACCATTGATGACCAAGCCATCTAACCATTCTCCCCATACAAACCATTGATGACCAAGCCATCTAACTAATCTCCCCATACAAACCATTGATGACCAAGCCATCTAACCAGTCTCCCCATACAAACCATTGATGACCAAGCCATCTAACTAATCTCCTCATACAAACCATTGATGACCAAGCCATCTAACCATTCTCCCCATACAAACCATTGATGACCAAGCCATCTAACCAGTCTCCCCATACAAACCATTGATGACCAAGCCATCTAACCAGTCTCTCCATACAAACCATTGATGACCAAGCCATCTAACTAATCTCCTCATACAAACCATTGATGACCAAGCCATCTAACCATTCTTCCCATACAAACCATTGATGACCAAGCCATCTAACCATTCTTCCCATACAAACCATTGATGACCAAGCCCAATAAAAATCATTGAATACCAAGCCATCTAACCAGTCTCCCCTTACAAACCATTGAATTAATCACCCCAAAACATGAGACGTGGAATCTGTAAGCTTTATTAAAACAGGATCACATGTAACAACATGGACGCTGTGGCCAAAGCTTTCATCAGTAAACAAACAAATGCACACGGTTAAAATACATGAAAACATATAAAAGTTACTCATGTTTCTTGGTTATGAACTTGACACGTGTGCAGTCGAATACTGCGTGTGTTTATAACAATGTAATGGGATAGCGGGGACTAAGGGTCAAAGATCAATAATGCCATCAGCCCACAGATTGCCACAGCAGCATGAGTGGAGAACACTAGAGAATGTAGTTGGCTAAAAATAGCAGAAAAGATCCTTTCTAACTACTACTGATCTCCCCTGAATTTTGATAAGGAAATGGAACATGTTAGAAATTAAGGATTTAATGTCAGACACAAAGGCAAAGAATGGTGAAAGAAGATGATTACTGCCACTCTGAACACAAACATGAAAACAGCAATTTAATAACTGAATAAGAATGGTTTGTGAAATGGAATCAGGGGAATGAAAATTCCTATATAGATGATGGGACAAAGTCGTATTAAGTTATGCTAAAAAAATTGTCCACAAAAGAGCAATAAAAACACACAAACTAAACACCATAATGATGGAAAGTGTAAGAAAATTGACTGTGTTACTGGGCCCATAAGGAAGCAAAGAATAGTATCGGTGTTACCTACTATGCATGATACAAGAGGTGAATAAGGATGGTGGCTTGAGACTGGCTGCCTCCCCCATAGACAACTTTAGTTGCAGTGTGTGACCAATCACAGTAAAGTCTACAGAGGGCTTACAGTGAGCTGATTGAGGAGCTATGCTGCAGTGGGAAATGAAAGGCAGGAGAAAACAAATCCTTGTGTACAAAATGGAAAGTATTATATAAACTTAATTAAGAAGGGGATAAAAAGACAGATGGTCGACTTCATTGCACTTGGTTTTATCCCATTTAGCTTGGTCACTCTTGGCAGGGGAGATAACCGCAGTCAAATGCATCGGACTGTGCTTCAGCGAATTTCTCGGTGGTCTTCGAAAAAGCTGCACTTGAGGGCCAAGTGATGGGGTGAGAAATGAACCTACGAACTGAGCTTGATATAGGCAGCTCCATCACTCTGCTACGGAGATCCCCCACCCCATAAGCATCATAATCATCCATGTTATTGTTTGTACTCACTGGCTTTGAACTCAGGCATAGTCCTTACACATGCTACAACTTCTAGTCCACTGGACAGATTTTTACATGTGGATTAGCTTTCCCTATTACCAGTGTCACTTACCATCAGGCGAACTCACCCCGACTTCAGAATTAATCAATTATTTGAAAGCCATGAATAAATCAAAACAAACAATCTGAAATAACAGACGCATAGGCACATTTTAACTTACAAAAGTTACTGGCACTTTATTTAGTGGATTTTTTTAGCTGTTGCAACATGCAAGTTGTTAAATATTTGTCTGCAGCATGCATTGATAATCACAAATAAAGGATAATTCTTCTGACAATGTTAAGGAGTTACACGTCGCAGAAGGCAGGCGATCCACATTATTTAGGCCAGGTTAAACAAGATAAGAAGTAGTGAAAAGTACTAAAGTACAATTTTGCTGTCACCAAGAGCCAGCCAGTGGAAGTAATAACTTTCTAGCCTATCCCCATAAACATGTCACAAAATATAAAAATAGAGGCTGAAATTGATAGCAGAAGTCATAATGTAAATTAAGTGATTGACCAGATGCCATTGACCTTAAAGAACACACTAGTGTCACTGGAGATCAAAAGAGTCATCTAAATATATTAAACAATATTCCCCAGTACAATATCAGATGCTGAAGAGGAAAAACTGCAGAACTAGTAGACATAAGAGCAGTATTCCATGGATTAGATCAGAAATCCAAAACGGTTGCAATACAATAGTCCCCATCACGTTGCAATACATCTGCAAATGAAGAAGCTGACAGATTGGCAAAGGAAGGTTTAAAAGACTACCTCAGCTTGATACAAATATAAACTATGAGGGGGCCAACAGATTATAAGAATCACTCATAGAACCAAGTAAGTATCTGGGCCACCAGAAAGATAATGCATCTCAATCAAGTGAACAAGCAGCAATCATCACACTCTGCACAGGATACACCATTTTATCAATAAATTAAAAGGAGTGATGAGACTATCTGTGGAACAGGTAAAATGACAGCTAAACATTTGCTGCAAGAATATCCAACATATGCAGAATAGAGAAAACTCTGTTGGCCGACAACCGCTCCATCTGAGGACAAACTTTATGGAGATGTCAACAAGCTGAAGAAGATGATATCAGATGTTTTACCATGAAGGAAAAAAGAGAGGAAACTAGAAATAACAGAAATGTGATGTTTGAGAAACAAATATTTATTTTGTAACTATCCAGAAAAGTGTCTGTTTTCATGCTAGTGTGGCATAAATGAGGTCAGCATGGCTGAATGGATAACAGCGCTTGCTCTTTAACTTCCAATGTGCTGATGCTGAGGTAGGGGTTCACCCTTTTACTGGTCAGCTCAACTAAAATGTTGACTTCTCATCCTCGACTTGGGAAAGTAAATTACAAGTACCTCAAATCCAAAAATCAGTCAAGTGCACTAGAAGTGTTAGCACTAATGGACTAAGTTTGAGTTCAAAGCAAGTGAACACCCAAACCTCCCCCGATGTGTCTCCACCTTGCCGTGGTGGGGGGGGCTTGCGTGTCCCATCGACCCCATGTGCTTGCCGATGGATGAAAAACTACATATCGGACAACATATGGGATAGGGACCAGACTAAGAGAGACACAACCTGCTGCTCTGCAGGTAGACTGAGGATAACAGTCAAAATTTAAGCTCCGGCGCACGAAGCCACAATCTTGGTCCAGATACTTACAAAAACGCCTCCACCGATAAATGGAGGTGAGATACTGGGCACGCTACATGCCCAGTTCAGATACTTGTCCGAAGGCTCACAGCTGGGGGATATGAGGGATCCCCGGATGAGAGGGCCTGGCCGTTTCTCGCTCACTGCTGTACGGAGGTAAGGTGCTGAACCGGCAGCACATGTAGCCTATCTTGTGAGCGAGTACTAAAAGGTGGAAAAACACCTCGGTCGCACGTTCCGATGAAAGTCTTTACCCATACTCATGGAGTGAGTGTAGTCAAAGGTGGAAAATTGTCTCGATGACACGAAATGGAACGCCTGGCTTGCGAATCCATTACGTGGCAGACCAAAGGAAAAGCTTGCTGTGTGGAAGTCGAAATAAGAGTCTAACTTGTCTCGAACCTGAGGAAGGCTAACCTCATTAAAAATGCCCGCTGAAGCCGGAAGTGTCAGCCTACGGGCAGCAAAATAAAAATGGCACTACGCAACTACGTCCGAGTGAAATGTCTTTCGTGACCGGAAAAGCTCTAACTAGTCTTCCCTTGTGCTAGGAAAATCTACCTTGTTTCCAAATGCCGCTCTTGCTAGGAACAGCTCTGACTAGGTAGTTCTCCTAATGTCCTTCGTGCCTGGAATAGCTCTGAAGGGCACAGAGACAAGCACATGTCCGAACCGAAAACTCGCTGAGTGGATACCATCTGCAGACTGGCCTGGTTTGTGCGGGAGCGGCCCGTGGTGAAGGAACGCCCAATATATTGAAGTGAGGATTTAAAGCAGCCATGAGCAGGACGTGACGATTCCCTCGGTAAGCCCAGGACCAGGGCGCTATGTGTCGGCCCTGCAAATATGGAAGCAACCTTGGATGGCGGAAAATGCTATGGACTGTCCCTGCCTTCCTTTGAGGGATGACCGTTGTCTTCGACCGTTCCAACTTGGCCAGCTGGGTTGTAGATGGCACCACAAAAGTGAGAGTCTCCCAGGAATGCTACCTGGTCAAAAAAGCACGTTGTAGCCGGATGTGTTGGCCTACGGGTTTCGGCCCAAGGGCGCATAACAGACACACCGCAATCACATCTGAAAAAACACTCCAGATGAACGAAAAGAAGAAGAAGAAGAAGAAGAAGAACACCCAAACAACAAAGTACCTCTGAAGTCGGAGTGGGTTCGCCTGATGGCGAGGGACACTGGTAATAGGGAAAGCTAATCCACACACAAAAATCAGTTCAGTGCACTAGAAGTAGCAGCACGTATATGCAGGCGTGAGCTCAAAGTGAGTCAATTCAACAACAAAAATGATGTATATGACCAGATTGTTATATTGATTGCACGCACTCGATGATATGATTAGTATCAAACCAGCTGACTGACCTCCCACAGAATTGGACAAGGCTGGGCCAACCTGAGCCTTCTAGAAAAGTCAAGGACACTTCTATATGTCTTGAGGTATATTGAAAATGTGTTGGTAGTTTTCACAGATATTTCCACAGACCAGTTGGCACTCAATTGGTGGTGTGGTTGTATTGACGCCAATCATCTTTACTTCCCACGACATGTCCTTATACCCTGTTAAGACCCACAGCAGGAAACTGCTTGGGGACAAATTATTACCCCCCCCCCCCCCCCCCCCCCCCCCCCCCCCTACCGTGGCACCTTGCCGTCTTTACAGATAGTTTGTGCTTTAAAAAGGCATAATAACTTTTACCTATGGCGGTAGCGAATGTGACTGATAAGGCCAATTTGCGCTGTAAATGTCCGTTCAGTGGGTGCGTGTGAACACGTGGTCATTTCCACCATCATGCACCATCTTACGTCTCAAACGCTCGGTGTGTGACTTATCTGCAATAATTTTCTCCTTTATCTTTATTCCATTTCTGATGTTTGCCCTCCATGCAACACGTTCATCAGCGACTTGCTCCCAATGTGCATTATCAATGCCTGTATCAATCATGTCCCGCTTACACACATCTTTGTATCGTAGTAGAGGCCGACCCTGAGATCTCTTACCCATCTGTAATTCACCAGAAAAGATTTACAGAACAAATTATTAGATTTAAAGATTTACAGGACAAATTATTATTATACTATTAATTAAGGCCAGGTCGACGTGGTCAAGGTTTAAGAAATCAGGCTCGATGGGGGATTCAATCATGTGATTAAGCATGTTAACTGCCTCGTCACCATGATCCCTCACAGCCTTATGGTCATGAAGAACCTCATCTCGTTGCCAGGAGCATTGTAATGGCAGGTAGAGAGAGAGAGGTGCATGTGTGCGTGCACCAGCCACCACCCTACCTGACCTGCAAGTTTAGAATGAGTTCAGGATTGTGAACAAATGAATCCGTAAGCTGCAGTAATTTGGGTATCTTAGTACTCAAATTACTGCAGCTTACAGGTTCATTTGTTCACAATCCTGAACTCATTCTAAACAAAGCGAATGATAGCAAACAACTACTGTGAGGAAAACATGAACTTCTTGATTCAACAGCAAACAACTCATTTTATGTTCATAGGTTATCCCATAAATCCCATACTTTTGTAGTGTTTTGGTAATATGGGAGCTGCAGTGGCATACTGGTTAGTGAACTTGCTTGCCAAGACAGTAGTCTGGGTTCAATCCCCAGCAGAGGTGGGATTGTTTTTCCCACCAGTACGGCTCTGGGGTTGACCCAGCCTCATAACAGTGAGCATCATCAATCTATATATACTGGATATATACTCAATATATACTGGAACCTGTCTAGGAAGGAGAGAACTGTCTACTCCTCTAATATCTTATAGCTTTGAATATTTGAAAGCCTACCTCTTCACACTCCAACAGCACTATATGCTATGGGACTACCTTTACTGTTTTAGGAATGTAGGAATCATCACAAACAGCAGAAATAAGCAGTGATCATGTTTTGGCCACATTACGAGAAGACAAAAACTGGAACATGTGACAACGGGAAAGATTTGCAGAAAGAGAGATAAAAGACGACAGTGTGAGAAGAATCTTGATTTTTGTGTCAAGGCAAGGAAGGGGGTCAACACACGAATTGATCCATGATGTCAGAGACCGCAGTTTGTGAAGAGGCATGATTGCCCACGCCAGCCAGCAAGGCACTGGATGATGTTGAAGAATCAACTGATTAATGCATGCTGGGTTACAATGTATAAATGTTGACTTCTTGTCCTTGACTTGGGGATATAAATAACTAGTACCTCAGAAGTCGGAGTGGGTTCGCCTGAGATGGCAAGGGACACTGGTAATAGAAAAGCTAATGCACACACAAAAATCTGTGCAGTGCACTAGAAGAAGTAGCACATATATGGACTACACTCAAGTTCAAAGTGAACTATCTTTAAAAAAATGAGTTCAGAATAAGTCACATTTTATTCCAGGACAGTGAATGTTGTTTGATAATTGATTGATTGAACTTAGACTACTCTCTTGGCTAGTAAGTGCAGTAACCACTCTCACATTACTAAAACACTTTATAAAAGTGTCGGATGTATGGAATAACACCTGTCTTATATTTGCAAGAGTTGTGCTATTATTTAAGTGTCATTCCCCCGTAGAATCTTCATCTTTTAAGCGCTACTTTTTAACCAACACACATTTACTGTTATTGACAATATGATGAAAGTTTTCAATGTTAACATCTTCATCATCAAAAAAGTAAACCACGTCACGTTTTGGTCTCCTTGTGGGCATGCTGTCTGTTTCATCAAGGTCACTGAGATCTGTTTCATCAAGGTCTCTTTCATCAAGGTCACTGAGATCAGTCTCAACAGACTCGTCGAACATATCTGTGTCCATTTCTGTCAGCTTCAGAAATACCTCTGCTTTGTCATATTCGCAGATGATCACGTTGCCCCAGTGTGCATATGTGTGGTGTGCCTTCACAAGTTGTGGCTTGATGTCGTGTGAACAGCTGTCACTACTGAAATGTTCATGCCGACACTCTGGACAGAAATATCGTCGCAGTCCCAGCCTGTCAACCTCCAGCAACAACGTGTCCAAGTTCATTCTGAAAATACAATTATAAAAGACAAATCTTGGAATAAAATAAAACTGAGCAAAATGAAATACAGGGTGTTTGTAAAGTCTCATTACACTTTGTATGTAGAACAATAATTTTGAAAAATGAAATATATGATGTCATAAAAAATGTGCTTCACGATCCATCGTGAAGCAATATGCAGCGAATGGCTGTCATCTGCTGGAGTAATTCTCTACACTCCAAACAGAATGGTGTTATCAAAGGAAGAAAGAAGTTTTTACTTGAACAAGTGTTTCGAAATAGGGGTCGATACATACGGATGGTTGTTCAAAGATTTATAGCAAGATTTCCTTATAAACAACCTTCCCATCGCATTACGGTTAGAAATTTGTTGAATAAGTTATCATGAATACTTCATTGGTACTTTCCAGCTTCCCCAAAACAGCGTTAGACCATAGCAGTAGCTATTGTAACTAATTTTTTAGCACATTTGGTGATGATGTCATGTACTTAATTTTTCAAAATTGTTCTACAAACAAAGTGTAGTGAGACTTTACAATCACCATGTTGATTGGGCATGTAAAATGACATGACTGTCTGGAACAGCCAACCATGGGGAAGCACTAAAGAGGATGACTTCACCACAAATAAATTCAAGATGTGATAGCAGATAATTTGCACAAGGCAGCAACAGAGGCAAGACATCTGAAAAAAAGTTGCTTAAAAGTCGACAAGGTCGACTTCATTGCACCAGGTTTTTATCCCATATGGCTTGGCCTCTTTCCATAGCGCGGAAATCGTTGCACAAAGCACGAACTCAGTAGCTCTAGCGATGACCCACAGGAGTCTCAGAAAAACTTCACTTGTAAACCGAAGGACGCGGCCCGGAATCGAACCCACAACCATCGGAGCTTATAACAGAGAAAGACACCTGGCTTATAACAGAGACAAGACATCCGGCTTATAACAGAGACAAGATATCCGGCTTATAACAGACACAAGGCATACAGCTTATAACAGAGACAAGACATCTGACGTATAACAGAGACAAGACATCTGGCTTATAACAGATGTGACATGTTTGATTGAGTTGCCAGAGGACCTAGTTAGTAGTGTTCTCTGGAGATATATCTTGAATAATAAATATACAAGAAAAGGATATGATTTTGCCCGTTTTGTCTAGAGGTCACTCAAATGAGCTAATCATTCCCGCAATAGCCTTTTGGAGAACCACTTTTCTTTTGGCTCAAACCCCCACTGTGAGACCACTATGTATCCACACAGAAATTTATATAAGAAGTAACTAGTTCACCCAAGGCCAGAGAAGATCGAACTATTAGCGCCTGTACAACTGAGGATCCCTCTCACTCAACATAATGTTGCCAGTGTGCTGTTCGTCCATCACATAGATCTCCTCATATATATTTTGTCATTTTGTGACCTATATCAGTTTGTCCCATTTCTTTGGGATTGTAGGACTCAATTATTTGTAGGCAAACTCAACAATAACTGTACATTACATCTGTTGGACAAGACATCTACATGACAGTTTCTTGACAAAAGTGGGACATACAATCACAAGGAATTGTTTACACCACAATTGTACAAGATAGACATCATGTGATACTTGACAACATCTATACAGGACTTTTCACAATATGTATAACCAACCACAGCACTTAAGACAGTCACCAGAGACAAAACTTGACAGCACTGTACAAGAAATTCACTGGGGACATGTACTTAAAACACTGGTTCATCAAACACACAATTTATTGAGTTGATGGTGAGTATAGTGATGACCATTGTTCCATCTGCTGGCATGTCAACACCTCAATACATACATTGAAAATGCATAAAATATGTCCCACATGCATGAAGATAAACATGATACACCACCTCCCCATTACTCCACCACCAAATAATAAATTCTTCTCTTCCTCCTCTCCAATATCTAACTACACCATCCCGTTACAGTATCGGTATCTATCATCATTTCCCGTCTCTTGGGAATTTAGGAAATCCTATCCATGGGCAACTCAAGGAAGAAACTACTGTTCTGGGTCTGTTGAATCCTTTTATCATCAGCATGGATGTTGGACTAGCTCCAGTTAGCAGCTTCCCCAGAATAAGCTTCATGGCAGATTCATTCCTCTTGAAGACAAGATTTGGTATGATGATATGGTACTGCATCTCACGGTTGATCAGGCTGTTAGTGAAGGCTGTCACTGGGTACTTCAATAATGACATACAGAATGTCCCATACATTGCAGCTACTCACTTAGCCAGATCAACTTCCCTACTGTTCAATCACATTCTTCAAGAATCCCTGTGTGAGCATCCGGCTGGATATTTTCTAAGTTTTGTCTTAGATAAACAAACACTCCAAGTTACCCCACAGTTCTCCATGAATGTAGTTCATAGAACAAGATTTGATGTTAGTCTCAGTTGATCCCTGACTGACTCAAGATCACTATCCAGTTCACCACATTGGTAGTGCTTCAGATTGTGTTATTCTCCCATTTATGCATTCCGCTGTTAAAGAGCTGAGAGAAAACTCTTCTTGATATTCCCACATTTTGATAGGGAGTCACTTCTGGATCTAGGACTTCTGGTTAGAGGTCCCAGATGATATATGGAAGCCTCTCCTCCATCCTCCTGTTCTCTGTCAATATACAAAATGGCACAACATCTCTTTACATTTGTTAAAAGATGATGTTATCATACATTAGCATACACAGATGGAGATGGGGAGGAAAAGAATGGGTGTGGTCCAAACACACCTCTCCTTGTTTGATGATGCAGTGTATTTCACTGTGATGTACTGTGGGTGATGTGTGTTCAATTCACCCCTATCTGTGGTAATCACAAGCCTATATGTTGAGACAGGGGTAGCTTAACATAATTACAAGCATTTATGTGGCCTAAGTTCCACCATGTTTGAACCACAGTAGACCTGGGCACAAGGAGGACCAGACACAGTACAGCAATCATTGTGACATAGCAACATGGGACAGGCATTGTGAAGGGAAATGGAAAATAGGCATTTACAACTGCAATATGCAATATGTATTAACTGATTGATTGATTGATTGATTTAGGAACCGACATCACAGCATTCGGGACATTCCCATAAGCGCTCCGTCTCCATCCTCAGCAGCCAGTTTAACATATTAACTAATGGCATTTACCCAATTAGCAGACCAGACATCCATTCCTATGGCTGTGATGTTGGTGCATGAATGTCCTATTCCATATACACTCACTCAGCAATGCCAGACCTCACCCCTTTTTCACCAGACTTGTCTCACAGGTATCATCATCATCATCATGTGCTCTTTCCCCACTGAGTAATTTTCATGTCTACTACAGTAGGTAACAGAAGCTCAATTGCATAACAACTGTTCCCATATGCACCAAAGCACATATGTGAAAAACATGTTTAGTCCTTGTAAATTTGCATGAGCCATACATTATATTCAGCCAACTAAGACACAGGTTCACACACCTATGGTTCTCTTAGGAACTAGTTTATATGAACCATCCAACAATAGAGGTAACAGTGTAATACTTCAAAGAGAAATTGTATTAATTCTCTTGAGCATATAGCCACCAGGCATCACATGGACTTAGCAATTCTGGCGTGCCACACACAACCTGTTTACATATGGATATTGAAGCATCTTTCCTTCCACTAGATGTGAGAGGCTATTTATTAAATCACCAACTCACTCACTCCATCATTCTCAGCGTTTTACAAAGGAACGTGTACATGTTTCATCACTCATTCCGATTCAGACTGCCATATGTTAACTCGCGAGAGCAAAGGTATAGTTGATTCAAGAATGAGTCATCATAGGCATGAAGAATGCACAAGGGGTTTGGGTTTGCGAATCTGCATGAGTGTACCATACATTCATCAAGCATACGCAACCAGTCACATCAAGGGATTGATATGCATTTGGAGTATACAGCGTGAAAGACATGTCAAGGTGGAAGAAGCAGTATCCAGAATACTGGCGCACAGAAGTTAGGTTTTCCACTTTCACATTTTATTCAAAAAATACTCTTATATTCTTCTCTTTCGTTCACTAGGTCTAGCCACAACATTAAAGTATGTTTTAAAGTGGTACCTGTTGTCCAGAGAACAATATATTATCGAATCTTTAAGGGCATTGTTGGGTCATCACATCACACTAGCGACCGCTCTCGGTGGAATCCCCGCTCAACTAATTAGATTTTAAAATATGGCCCAGGAATAGCGTGGGCTCATTAATTATTAACCAATGAAAAACAAGCGCATACCTCTGCCCTCCCCCAACTCGTTCTAGAACATACGATCTAATAATAGCCCTTCTATTTGGGATGGTCCCCGTTAAGACTTAAAGTATCTTTATGAAATGTGTCGGACTGGGAATGGGGAATTCTGTTCCATCATGCTACAACAGAGACTAGACATTCAGCTTATAACAGAGACAAGACATCTGGCTTATAGAGACAAAACATCTGGCTTATAGCAGAGGCAAGACATCTGGCTTATAACCGAGACAAGACATCTGGCTTATAGCAGAGACAAGATATCTGGCTTATAGCAGAAATAAGATATCTGGCTTATAACAGAGGCAAGACATCTGGCTTATAACAGAGACAAGACATCTGGGCTTATAACAGAGACAAGACATCTGGCTTATAACAGACAAGACATTTGGCTTATAACAGAGACAAGACATCTGGCTTATAACAGACAAGACATCTGGCTTATAACAGAGACAAGGCATTAGGTTTATAACAGAGACAAGGCTTATAAAAAAGACAAGAAAAAAAAAATTTAGTTGCATGTCCTTCACAGGACGTAGCAGCGAACCCCAGCATTTTGGCTGTTTGTGATTTCCTGGGCAAATTTTTACGTTAAGTAGTTTGCCATTGCTTTCTGAACGACCAGCTCCTACACCTTTTTCGAAAAAAAACCACCACTGCTGAGTTTCGAACCTGGGTATACGGGCTTACATATCGTGTTCGCAAGCTCTTAGCCATGGAGCCAGCTACAGAGACAAGACATCTGGCTTATAACAGAGACAAGACATCTGGCTTATAGCACAGACAAGACACATCTGGCTTATAACAGAGACAAGACATCTGGCTTATAACTGAGGCAAGACATCTGGCTTATAACAGAGACAAGGCATCTGGCTTATAATAGAGACAAGACATCTGGCTTATCCATCCATCCATCATGTGCCATGCCGGTAAGCGTGGGCGGTCATGTTCTGCCATCTCACTCGATCAACAGAGTCGTGGATCAGTTCCGTGTTTCTGTCTCGACCATGCCACAAGGCCAAGCCATCCAGATACTTGTTTCTAGGTCTTCCCCTTGGTCTGTTCCCCTCAATCTTACCAGTTGTCACCAAGTTCTCCAAATCATTTCTTCTCATAACATGCCCAAAAAATTGTGACTGTCTACGTCTAATGTCTCTGATCAGTTTACGATCTTCATTTGTTTCTTGAAGGACTTGTTCATTGGTCTTTCTGGCTGTCCATGGTATTCTTTGCATTTTCCTCAGAAACCACATTTCTACAGCCATCAGATGTTTTTCAGCCTGGCTGCTCATTGTCCAAGCTTCACATCCATATAAAAGTACAGGTTCTATGTAGCATCTCAACACTCTTTTTCTCGTTTCAATTGACATCTTTTTATTGGTCAGTATGTTTTTCATCTTGCTAAAGGCTACTTTTGCTATGGCGATTCTTGTTCTAATCTCTTCAAGGCATCTCCCATCAGATGTTATTACTGTTCCGAGATAATTGTACCTATTCACTTGTTGAAGAATATTCCCATTTACTTGTATATTACACTGTGGTATTTCATTCTTGCTAGTGACGACCATAATCTGTGTCTTTTTACAATTTAATTCTAACCCTTGTTGTTCACTGTGTGTAACAACCGCATCTACTAAATTTTGCAGGTCCTGTTCATTGTCTGCAATCAAGACTGTATCATCTGCATATCTAATGTTATTGATGCATCGTCCCCCAATGTTGATTCCTTCCATATTCTGGCTTATAACAGAGAGAAATTGACAGACTGAGGGGAAAGTTCTGCACAAGGCAAGCCGCTCATCTTGAAAGTACCACTTGATTATCTTGAAAATACCGCAGCAGAGAAAAATAACAACTCTCCTCACAAAATGTGTAGTTCCAGTAATGACTCCCTGGGGTTTCCTAAAACAACTGCACTCATGAAGTGAATGGCAGATTCTGAAAACAAATCTGAGCTTGAGATCAATGGTTTGACTACTCCTCCATCCTCTCTCTCTCTCTCTCTCTCTCTATATATATATATATATATATATATATATATATATATATATATATATATATATATATATATATATTATATATATCCCTATTCAAACATAATAACGCTGTACAAGAACAAGGGAGATCGGAGCGACTGTAACAACTATAGGGGTGTCTCACTTCTGTGTATTGTTGGGAAAGTATTTGCCAGAATTGTCCTGCACAGACTTCAAGTCCTGGGAGATCAAGTCTACCCCGAATCACAGTGCGGCTTCCGTCAGAACCGGTCTACCATTGATATGATATTCTCATTGCGACAGATGCAAGAAAAATGCCGGGAACAAAATCAGCCACTGTTTATAGCCTTCATTGACCTCACAAAGGCATTCGATTTGGTCAGTCATGAGGGTCTGTTCAAAGCACTAAAGAAGATTGGCTGCCCACCAACTCTTCTGTCCATTGTGGAATTGTTCCACACAGGCATGAAGGGTATAATCAAGTTTGATGGCTCAACTTCAGAAGAGTTTGAAATCAAGAGTGGAGTTAAGCAAGGTTGTGTACTAGCCCCCACCCTCTTTGGGATATACTTTTCACTTTTACTGAAATATGCCTTTCGTGATCAGGATGACGGTATATACATTCACTCACGCTCAAATGGTGGCCTCTATAATGCTCAGAGATTGAAGGCCAAGACCAAAATTAGCAGGGTGCTAATCAGAGAGTTGCTTTTTGCGGATGATGCTGCGATTACGACCCACTCTGAGGAAGAATTACAACATCTACTATCTGCATTCTCCAATGCTTGTTCTGAATTTGGTTTAACAATTAACAAAAAGAAGACACAGATTATGTCACAAGGTGCACATGGTGTACCATTAATCTTTATTGACGACGCCGAACTGGAGATAGTAGACCATTTTACATATCTAGGATCAGAGGTAAATAGCAAATTATCCCTCGATCAGGAAATCAACATCAGGATTGGCAAGGCAACAACAACAATGAACATGTTAGCAAAAAGAGTCTGGGAGAAAAGGAAGCTTACTGCCAAAACAAAAGTCCTCGTCTACCAAGCCTGTGTCCTTAGTACTCTTCTTTATGGCAGTGAAACCTGGACAACTTACTCACGCCAAGAGAAACGTTTAAACAGCTTTCATATGCGGTGTCTGCGAAGAATACTTGGTATTAAGTGGCAAGACAAAATCACAAATACTGAAGTATTGGAAAGATCAGGTTGTGTGACGGTGTATTCCATGCTCAGTCTTCGTAGACTTAGATGGCTGGGACACGTTAGGAGGATGGATGATGGTAGAATACCAAAGGACATCTTTTTTGGTGAATTACAGATGGTTAGGAGATCTCAGGGTCGGCCTCTACTACGATACAAAGATGTGTGTAAGCGGGACATGATTGATACAGGCTTTGATAATGCACATTGGGAGTAAGTCGCCGCTGAACGTGTTGCATGGAGGGCAACTATCAGAAATGGAATAAAGACAAAGGAGAAAATGATTGCAGATAAAGCACACACAGAGCGTGAGAGACGTAAGATGGTGCAAAATGGTGGAAATGACCATGTTTTCACATGCACCTACTGTGGGCAAACATTTGCAGCAAGAATTGGCCTTACCAGCCACACTCGCCACCGCCATGGATCATAGTTATTAAGCCTTTTTGAAGCACAATGTGCCAAACTATCGTCTGTCAAGACGGAAAGGTGCCAATGTAATATCCTTATATATATATATATATATATATATATATATATATATCCTTACATATGATAATTAGAAGTGAAAAAGAAAGGTCATCAATGAACATCACAGTAAACGGGCAGATACTAGAACAAGTAACAAGTTTCTCTTATCTTGGACATATAATAACAGATGATGGCAGAAGTGAAATGGAAATCAAAAAGAGAATAGGAATGGCCAAAAATGCTTTCAACGGCATTAAATCAGTATTAACATCTAGAGAGATTAATAATGCATTAAAAATGAGAATTGTCAAATGCTACGTATATTCAACGCTACTGTATGGCTCGGAAGCCTGGACATTGAACAAGCAACTAGAAAGTTGCATAGAAGCCCTGGAGATGTGGATATACAGACGAATATGTCGTATTTCATGGAAACAAAAACAATCAAATGCAGAGGTCCTAGAAAAACTGGGAATGAAGAGAGAGTTGATGAAAGAAATAAAGAGACAAGTGAAATATTTTGGTCACGTTAAAAGACATGACACTCTTATAAAAACCATACTGGAAGGCAAGGTTGAGGGCTAGCGAGCAAGAGGTAGACAACGATACAAGTGGGAGGATAACATCAAGTGATGGCCGAACATCAGCCTGACAGAATGTACAGTCAAGGCAAGAGACAGACAGTGTTGGAGATCCATTGCAGCCAACCTTCATTGCGGAGACGGCACTTGATTGATTGAGCCTTACATTCAAATACAACCCCGCAATTTAATTCACGGTTTTAGTTTAATTATGCACCCATACAACTGCACTTGAGATATGCTAGAACTATTCTGTGTTCTCACCTGAATTAATTATTTAATGAATATTATTTTCAAGCTTGCACAAGGTTTAACATCCTGAAACTCTACCTGAAATTAAATATAAACTATTACGTATTTCTGCTAATCGTTACAATTAACCTTAAACTGACCCATTACATCCACACACAAACACATCTAGTGACTTGATCATGTCTCACACTTGTTTCAGTTGGTTTCATGCCCTTTTTAATCCTTAAACAATTCTCACTTGATGCAAATAAACTGACGAAAAATACATTATATGTGCATAAGAAAATTATCACTTATGCTAAGTAACAATTACTAGCAATATATAAAACACATGCTAGCTGTAAATAATGGACAATATATGTCATTTTGACACAGGGTTTGTGGGTATTAGAGGAAGTGAAGAAGAAGATAGCTCTGCAGGCTTGCCTCCTGTGGTGAGTGGACGAGTAATTAACCAAACTGACATGCTGAATTCCCCCAAGGAGACAGGACGAGTAATTTACTAAAGAGATGGATGTGATTCTGCAACTTTCCAGACTGCAAGAACATGAAATCAAACTGCGAAGCTAGACAAGAGTGTCATGCCTAGGGGAGCCAAAGAAGAATATTCAACCAACACAGAACCGATGTCATCAGTTACTAGACACTGAGGAGGGCATGTGGAGTTTATTAACAAATAAATAGTTTGACGTGCAATAAGGATGATCTGTTGACTAACAGACAATAATACCTTGTTGGTCTGATAGCACTCATGATATATAGCTTACACCGCTTCTCCAGAGCCAGAATGTTTAAGGATTTTTTCAGCAAACCACATGTGATTTGTTTTCTGTCTGTACTTGTCACCTGAAAAACAACAACACATTTTGTTAATTACAGTGTACTGAAAATAACAGGAAGAAATTGTTTGAATCATCGCTAAACTAACTTGTTTTACTGCAACTGCATAGGTTAGCATTGTAGTAGTTTTAATGAAATGGTCACTAACCACTATGAACAATTAGATGATCTAATTAACATACGCCGGTCTCCCTGGTCTAGAGGTTACACAGCTTTCTCCGTAATCTTGTATACTCTCGTAAGTGACGTGACATTGCACGAGAATCAAGCGGTTCTCTCCGCGTCAGTAACTTACGGGGTATGTGAGCCGGCCGCTCAGAAAGCAATGGCAAACTACTGAGCGTAATCTTGTCAAGAAATCAACAATCAGCTGAAAGATGCTGATGTTGACAGCGATGTACTGTAAAGGATATGTGAACAAAACCAAAAAAAATAAAAAATTAACATACAAGATTGAGACCACAACGACTGAACGAGCAAGCTTCGTGTTGACAATTATATGTGATTTGAATATATTATCAGGCTCTTCCAGTGCAGCAAAACAGTCTAACATTGTGTTTATTCTCACAGATGATCAAGATGTTGAATTATTCGGCCTGTATCCGATGACTTCTTGACGGATGTTAAACACCAAAAGGGGATGGATTTCTTGCTCAAACAGACGAATGCCTCAAGACCATTCTTCGCGATGCTCTCAGCTCCAGCTTGCCATGTTCAGTTCACTTCAGCTCCTCAATATGAGAAGAACTTCACCAATCAACAGGCACCCAGAACAAAGCAGTTCAACATCCATGGCAAGGTCAAGCATTGGTTGGCTGAACAAGCAATTATTCTGATACCACAAGATTCCATTACTATGATAGACAACACTTTTAGAAATTACTATAATAGACATCATTATGATAGACAACACTTTTAGAAATTACTATAATAGACAACGCTTTTAGAAATTACTATGATAGACAACACTTTTAGAAATTACTATGATAGACAACACTTTTAGAAATTACTATGATAGACAACACTTTTAGAAATTACTATGATAGACAACACTTTTAGAAATTACTATAATAGACAACACTTTTAGAAATTACTATGATAGACAACACTTTTAGAAATTACTATAATAGACAACACTTTTAGAAATTACTATGATAGACAACACTTTTAGAAATTACTATGATAGACAACACTTTTAGAAATTACTATGATAGACAACACTTTTAGAAATAAGTGGCGAACACTCCTGTTGGTAGACGACGTAGTTGAGGATGTCGTCAATATACTGATGGCCATAGGCCAGCTTGGCAACATATATATTTCCTTCTCCTCAGACAATGACTGTCATTTAGGGCAGTTTTCATTACCAGCGAATAAGAGGCAGTTGTATAATTTCAATACCAGAGTACCTTTGTTTGTGAGAGGACCAGGTATCAGGCCAACTCCCCAAATGAGGAGAGTATGATGAGCATAGATTTGGCTTCTACCTTTTTGGATCTGGCAGGGTGGCAAGTGCCTGCTTCTTTTGATGGCTTGAGCTTGACACAATCTTTGCTAATCAGGCACATTTATACCGGGATAAGGTGCTGGTGGAGTATCACAGAGAGCACACAGACTTTATCTCAGGCTGTGCTCAGTATTGGAACCAAGGGATGATCCTCTGCAATAACCACTGTGTCTGTGAGGATGATGTCTGGAGTATTCACACCAAGACTGCCCAGGAGAGCTACAAATATTGTGCCTTTCAGGATAATGATAACTTTGTGGAAGTCTATGACATGGTTTATGATCCATACGAGCTTTCGATTTGGACTTTTCACATAATGGATTTGCTATCCAAGCAATATTCCATTTCATGCCTCTAGGACACTTTTGTAACCGACATACCTGTGTGTGGTATGAAGTGTGGCAGTCTGAATACTTCTTCATGCACCTTTAAATGTCAACCTGTATGTAGTTAAAGTAATCTGCGGTCAACTTGAGCTTGTTGATATCTCCATAGAGTTTGTCCTCAAATGGAGCAGGTGTAGGCCAAAATATCTTTCTCTGTTCTGCATATATTGGGCAATCCTGCAGCAAATGTTTTGCTGTCATTTTTCCAGTTCGACAATTACATTCATCGGTATCTCCTATCTTTAGTTTATTGAACAAGTGGTATTTCAGCCTGTTATGTCCTGTGCGGAGTCTGAAGATTGCTACTTATTCTCTTCGGTCAAGTTTGTAATATGCATCATCCTTCTGGTGGCCGGGATTCTCTGATTCCCATTTGGTTCTGTAAGTGCTTTTTATCAACCTCTTTGCCTCATTATAGGTTATGTCTATGTCAGGCTGTGGTAGTCGTCCGCCCTCTTTTGCCAGTCTGTCAGCCTCTTCATTTCCAGGTATACTGCATTGTGATGGGATCCACTCTATTACAACTTTTTTGGATTTCTGGCATAGACCATGGAGTGCTGCTCTTAGGTCAGTTAGTTCTGTCCTGTTTTTGCTCTTCAGTATTGAGACAGCTGACTTTGCATCTGTGAAGATAGCTATTTGCTTCTCTTTATTTCCCTCCATCAAGAGCATTTCTGCTGCAGTTTTCATAGCCTCTACCTCCGCTTTGAAGTTACTTGAAAATTTTCCAGTTGTTATTGACTGTTTTTTTTTTCACTCCATTTTTTAAATTTAGGAGAATTCCTCCTCCTCCATTCTCTATTGAATTTTTGGCTGATCCATCTGTATATGCATAGGTCCAATTGCTGCTTGGGTAATTTTCTTTTATGTAGTTTAGGGTTATTTCTCTTCTTTCAATTTCATGCTGAGTGTTCTTTTTCTCAATACCAGGAATGTTTTCTATCATCTCAGGCAGTTGCTGCTGTCTCCAAGCTGGGAACTTGTGTGCATTGTAAATGGGTTTGACTGTTGATATGTTAAGTATAGGATCTGCCCTAATCTTTCGTTTTGCAGTTTCTACAAAGTTGCTACGCTTCAGTCTTCCCTTTTCAAAACCATTAAACCTTTTATATACAGGGTGGTCTGTCAATCTTCTAAATTTGTCTGCTTGTTGCTGGGCTCTGCTATCTCTTCTATCCTCCATTGGTTGTAAACAAGTGATCTTTTCTAGTTCATTAATAGGCATTGTCTTCAGGCTTCCAGTTATGATTCGCATTCCTTGATTTTGGACTCTACTTATTTTGTTAAAGTTTGACTTAGCTGCTGTTGCCCAAGCTGCAATGCCATATTCCAGTACTGGCCTCACCCATCCAATATATAACTTCTTGAGAACTTTCTCATCTGCTCCCCACGTTGTACCAACAAGCTTTTTCATGATTGCCATTCTTTGCCTTGCTCTTGTTCGATTTTTCTCAACCTGTGTTTTCCATGTCAGGCGACGTTCAAAGGTGACTCCTAGATAGTTTGGATTTTCTTCATGGCGCAATATTTTTCCATTCAATACCAGCTTAGGTTGCTGAGT
>JACEFZ010022605.1:260000-310000 GCA_014155875.1 Cepaea nemoralis
CAACTCCCTCAGTAGATATCAAAGTGTGTAGTGCTAACTAGTGCTCCAACTCCCTCAGTAGATATCAAAGTGTGTGGTGCTAACTAGTGCTCCAACTCCCTCAGTAGATATCAAAGTGTGTGGTGCTAACTAGTGCTCCAACTCCCTCAGTAGATATCAAAGTGTGTGGTGCTAACTAGTGCTCCAACTCCCTCAGTAGATATCAAAGTGTGTGGTGCTAACTAGTGCTCCAACTCCCTCAGTAGATATCAAAGTGTGTGGTGCTAACTAGTGCTCCAACTCCCTCAGTAGATATCAAAGTGTGTGGTGCTAACTAGTGCTCCAACTCCCTCAGTAGATATCAAAGTGTGTGGTGCTAACTAGTGCTCCAACTCCCTCAGTAGATATCAAAGTGTGTGGTGCTAACTAGTGCTCCAACTCCCTCAGTAGATATCAAAGTGTGTGGTGGTAACAAGTGCTCCAACTCCCTCAGTAGATATCAAAGTGTGTGGTGCTAACAAGTGCTCCAACTCCCTCAGTAGATATCAAAGTGTGTGGTGCTAACTACCTCAGTCATCCTCTTACCGGAGACACACCTAAACTATCCATGCAGTCAACATGTCGCAGTAGCTCCAATGTGTATTTTATGTTCCTTCAATCTGCACACTGTTGTCTCATTGCATGCTGGACTATTACACAGAAGTCTACCCCTGATGGCTTGCATTCTAGAACATTTATCCATTTGAAAACTGCCAAATACAGGCACTACAGAAGTCCAATCTACCTTCTCATTGCAACAAACTCCCACATGTCAAGGACAATATATCCATAAATGTTTCTGTAAGTTTGTCGTACTAATGACAGACACTTATGCATATCACAGTTTTACCTTCTGTATCATTGGCCGTGAGTCAGATAGTAGAATGACTTTGGAATAATTAGTACCTGCAAGCCATCGGGGCACTGCAGTTACTGCCTTCATTCCCATCCTCACGCTAGATGATGTGGCCGTGTGAGCTCCTCTCTGTTCTTCTACAATTCTATCCGCCAAGTGGTTATTTCCTGTACAGCACTGATTGAACAGTGTAACACAGCACTGATTGAACAGTGTAACACAGCACTGATTCAACAGTGTAACACAGCACTGATTCAACAGTGTAACACAGCACTGATTCAACAGTGTAACACAGCACTGATTCAACAGTGTAACACAGCACTGATTCAACAGTGTAACACAGCACTAATTCAACAGTGTAACACAGCACTGATTCAACAATGTAACACAGCACTGATTCAACAGTGTAACACAGCACTGATTCAACAATGTAACACAGCACTGATTCAACAGTGTAACACAGCACTGATTCAACAGTGTAACACAGCACTGATTCAACAGTGTAACACAGCACTGATTCAACAGTGTAACACAGCACTGATTCAACAATGTAACACAGCACTGATTCAACAGTGTAACACAGCACTGATTCAACAGTGTAACACAGCACTGATTCAACAGTGTTAACACAGCACTGATTCAACAGTGTAACACAGCACTGATTCAACAGTGTAACACAGCACTGATTCAACAGTGTAACACAGCACTGATTCAACAGTGTAACACAGCACTGATTCAACAGTGTAACACAGCACTGATTCAACAATGTAACACAGCACTGATTCAACAGTGTAACACAGCACTGATTCAACAGTGTAACACAGCACTGATTCAACAATGTAACACAGCACTGATTCAACAGTGTAACACAGCACTGATTCAACAGTGTAACACAGCACTGATTCAACAGTGTTAACACAGCACTGATTCAACAGTGTTAACACAGCACTGATTCAACAGTGTAACACAGCACTGATTCAACCGTGTAAATAACGGCCTCATAATTATTGACGTGATTACTAAAAGTTGCTAAAATTTCTGCCGTGGTTTCTCTCCATTCTGCTCTCTGTCCGGGGTAATTAAAATATCATTGTCGTGTTCCACCATAACCTCATTTGTATCAATGTAGAATACTCTCTGGCATGGTCACTTGTCCAGCTTAAGACTGCATTCACCGTATCTGCTACCCCTGCATTGTGCCAATGACCTATCATATTGTCCAGATTTGTATGAAGAGCACGGTTTTAATCATTGGTCGCGCTCATATGTGCTGACTTGGGCAAAACTATGGCATGGTTTCATGAACAAGAGAGCAAGCGAGTGCTGCGAGGTAGGTTATGACGGGTGCATTCCGAGTGCATCTGAGTATCATATGCATGATCTCAATATAGATGAGCTCCAAGTATTCACACTACATATCGGACAGAATTAATGTTTCCAATATCCAACAGGAGTTAATGTTTCCAAATATCTGACAGAGGTAATGTTTCAAAATATCCGACAGAGTTAATCTTGTCAAATATCCAACAGAGTTAATGTTGCCAGATATCCAACAGAGTTAATGTTGCTAAATATCCGACAGAATTAATGTTTCCAAACCACATATTCAATGACAGACAACTCCAGGTGTTAATAAACTATCCTGTTATATCATCTCAGTATATGTAAATACCAGAAAAGAAACAAGACACCCATATATATTAGCAGAGGTAGCACGCTAACTTTAAAGATAATGAAAAATATAAATCAATGTGGACTTTAAATGTAAATAATATTTAAGAGAACAGGAAACAAACCTTCAGAGTGTTGTCCCAGTCAAACACGACTTTGGCCTTTCGGGGTATTTCATCAACAAAGTTTTCAATTGAATTAGTCTCAAGGGCAGCCTGGGAAGAAAGGGAGCTTAACATTAACATTTGCTATATTTTAAAAAACTGAATACACTCTGATAATTATAAGGCAAACTAAATGCAGCCAGAAAAGTATCAGCGGAAGAATGGAGACAAGGTAGAAAAGTCCACATAATAAAATGTACATCTGAAGCAAACATTGCATACCCACACAATCCAAGATCAATCCATGCTCGCATCAAGCTCATCAGCCACTCTTGTACCCAAGGACTAACTTAACACATTCTTAATAACTGGACGAGCACAGTGGTATTCATCATTTATTATGTGTGTTCATCATGTGTAATGTGGTCTTCACAATATATGATGCAATCTTCCTTATTTGGATTTAATAATTTATGATGTGATTTTCATCATTTGTGATGTTATTTTCATCATTTGTGATAAGATTTTCATCATCTGTGATGTTGTCACCAACAGAGCAAATGGAATATAAAGTTAATTTCATGTCCTTTACAGAATGTGACAGTCAACCCCAGCATTTTTTTGGCTATTTGTGATTCCTGGGCAAGTATTCAGTAGTTTGCCATTGCTGTCTGAATGACTGGCACCCATACTAATTAATAAAAAGCCAACGTAAGGCAGTCTGCTGCCAAATCGTCAAATAAGGTCATGTGATCAGCACAAAGTTATCCAGAGTCACCAGTGGGAATGCCACGCCCCGCGAAGGGCAACGAAGATTGATTTTGAACAAATAAAAGAGCTCTTTCCACGAGGGTCGGAGCTAGGCAAGCATGTATTAGCTATAGAATTGCCAGTTATCCAAGTCGGATCGTGTCATCTAAGGAACCTTGACTGATTTAATGAGCCATTCGTGATTTCACCACGAGACAGTGTGAACTTAGACATGCATGGCTTAATCTTTGAGACAAGCATAGACTACTGGCAGGTTCAAACAGATATCTATTGCACAGACGGACAATTCACGCACTCGCAGGTCAAGAGTAGCAATCGCTCAGCGCACTCCCTCGGTACCCGGTGATACATGCAAACCTAATGGATGCCTACCAATGAGCTTTCAAGCTATGCCAGGCAGGACTGACCGAAAAGCTATGCCAGCTTACTGACTGCCGGCCCACTACTCATCGAGAGAGAGAGAGAGAGAGAGAGAGAGAGAGAGAGAGAGAGAGAGAGAGAGAGAGCGAGAGAGAGAGAGAGAGAGAGAGAGAGAGAGCGCTTATCGAGACCTTGGTCAATGATCGTACAAAAATTGTTCTTTCGCCTGCTCAACTCTGGCTTTGCGCTGCTGTCACATTCTCAAAAAGCTTGCCTTGCTAACTTGCGTCAGCTGGGCAGTTCTCAATTGGGTGCACCTCACACAGCCATCCAAGACAACGACCGCCAGACGCGGGACTGATCTTGTGAACCAGACCAGCCCTCACTGAAATCGATCTGAAATATGTGACTTGGAAATATTATATTCATGGATTTAGAATGCAAGCAACTCAGACAATGAAAAAGAAAAAGATTTCACAATAAAATAGCAGAGGATGAAGGAATATTTAATGCTGGAAAGAAATTTATGGTTGAATCCTGCTTAATGTCCTTAGATTCCATTATAAACAGAATACATAAAAGATTTGAGTATTTTAAAAATACAGCTCCCAAATTTTGCAATGCAGATCCAAAATGTCAATATAAAATCAAGAATCGACATCACTGCATTCGAGACATTCCCATACAAGCTCCATCGCCATCTTCAGCAGCCAACAAAGGGTTTCCATGCTGTTGGTACCAGTGGCCACCTGACTGGATGTTCGTCTGTGTTTTCCTCTATGTCCTGAGTGTCTTCCAGACCAAAAGGATTCTGACAAACCCATTATCTTGAACAATTTAGATATTTTTTAGTACAGGTGTACTCAGACATCATTGTCAGAAATCTGAAATCTAACAAGAGTTTCTTTCATTCAAAGATATGTACAAATATGCTTGCTTCGCTTCGGAGGTCACGGGTGACAAGCATCGCCTGGATCTTTTCTCCGGGGCATGCCGGTGTACTGGGAAATGAACAGACGGAAAGATTGGCTGGCTCTGCAGAACTTGGTGGAGTATTGATACATGACAAGGCAGACAAGGCATGCGGCCTTGTGGGAGCATGTGTACACCTCGGAGGAGCAAATGGATTACAATGGTCTGGCAAGAATGAGACAGTGAGGAGTGACGAGAGGATCTGGCCGACGCTCAATGCTCAGAGGAAAGGCAAGACAGACTTATAATCAGATTGCTACTGGTACTATTGGTGTTGGAACTCTTCGCTGGCTGCTGAGGATGGGGACAGAGCGCTTATGGGAATGCCCTGAATGCTGTGATGTTGATTCCTAAATCAATCAATCAATGTACAAAGAAATAATGAGCATTAAGAGTAAGGCAAATTCAAGTGCTGAGAAATTGACAATAAACAATGTACTTAAATTCAAGATTGCCAATGACATGTATTAAATTTATTATAATCTGTGTCAACATTGCACCACATTTTTCTGATCTTATTAACTGATTCTCTGCGGCAGGCTGATAGGTCGGTTCCATATAACATTTTGGCACCCATGAGCCGATAGGTCGGTTCGGTATAGATAGCACTTTAATTGTTCCAGTTCTCATTCCCCCTCCCCCCCCCCCCCCCCCCCAAATTTTTAGTGCTCCATTTAATTAAACTTTACTACGAAAGATTTTCCTACCGCCCATGTGCAAGAAGACGTTAGACCCCATTTCTTTTTAAGGAGAAATTGAGTTTGTTGTGATTCAAAATGGTTATTGTGTGATTCGTAATTCGAAGTGACGATACCTTCTGGTTCTGGACCTCAAATGTTTTAATAAAATTACCATTTTAAACAATTTTATATTATAGTTATTGTGATGTAAAGGACTTTGTGAAAGATTCTAAACCTAATACTATGTGCAGTAGTCAGTTAATTATTTAGAAGACGGTCATAATTTCAAAAGAAATCTAACAGTGAAAGTTCCTCATAATATGATGGCACATGCCGACTTATGCTTGCGCTAATGGGCCACATTTGTGCCACTAAATTTGCTTTGCCTATCACAACGTATTTAAGGAGTATTTAAATAATTAAATTTAGAATAATAATAATTATAACTAAATAGAAAATTGTGTTTATATTGTTTCTCAGTACTCTACTCCTCAGAAATCTGCCTGGTGTGTTCCTGGCATTTTCCATGTTGAGTGAAACTTATGTGCTTCAAAATATTATGTTTTAATTGCGTTTTATTGGTGTTGTGGTGCAGTTCTTGTGATATTATTGAACAAAAGTGGTATATGTAACATTATTCAGCAAATTTAACTGGATTAGCTGCAGAGGATACAAAATAAAGCCTTGGTAAGTGAAATTTTTAAAATAATTGTTACCTCTTTAATTTCAAATGTTATTACTAAACATCGTCATTTTGTCATTACATTACATTGTCATTTTATTTCTAACCTATCAATTAATTATTAACACTGTCATGTTCCCTGAGCAATCCTCTTTAATTTGATATATAATACAATATATCTGCTACCATTTTAACAATTTTAAAAGCATTATTGTGACACACCCCTTCTTCCCATTTTCTGCCATGAATTCCTGTTTGGTCAGGACCACTTTTTTATTTGGCAGGCAATGAATGATCCTTTATTGACAAAAACATATGGACAAAGATAGACTGTCTAGGCTTGCTGTGTTATCCATAAAAAGAGATTTCACTACTGATGTTGATTATATTCAAGTATTAGATAACTTTGTGAGAATGAAGCCTCAGCATTAGAGCCCATTATGGTTTCCTTATATATTTTCATACTGTTGTAATTTTATGTTTTAAAAGTAAAATAAATAATATATATTTTTGCTATGTGTTTTTTTTTTAAACTTTCGCACACTTTGTACTCAAGGGTTGTCCATACACGTGTTACTACTTCTAGTGCACTGGACTTTTTGTGTGTGGATTAGCTTTCCCTATTACCAGTATCTTTCACCATCCGATGAACCCACTCTGACTTCTGAGGTACTTGTAATTTACGTCCCCAAGTCAAGGATGAGAAGTCAACATTTTAGTCCAACTGACCAGTGTCCTCAGCATCAGCACACCTGAAGTTTAAGAGCAATACTTTATCCAAACAGCCTGCTGTCCTCTGTGTGTTTGCTTTAAGATTAAGAAGTTTACTGAAACTTTTTTTTCTCAACTGTGTTTGGTTCTAAACACAAAATAGAGATTTACTTTACAACTGTATTGTCCTGGAGTTTTGATTTTTAATGTAATACAAACATAATAAATGTATGAGTTTTAAATGGTTTGGTTGGTATGTGTTTTGGAGCCTGTTTCTATGTTCAGTACCCCTTGCTTTTGAATCTGGCTATGTCCCTGCTTGCTTGTGTTCGCTGGCTGTGAACTCCATCGTGAAGTCCTGTATGTCGGATGAAGACATCCTGTTATCCAACATCAGTGTGATGTCATACTGGACTGAGGTTTGTGTGAGTATCCGTTGTCCCATGTCTGGCTTATTAGTGTGCAGATTGGTGGTTCCTCGCCGTGCAGGCAGACACTCTCCGACTTTGGAAGAATCAGCGATCCTACTACGTTAGCCAGGACCCCGAAGGGACCTGTTGCCCAGGACACACGACTAGGACATGTTAGCAGGTCTTGGCCAGTATAGAACCTGGCCCTGGTGCCTTGGAAACACCTATGCATCCCTGTCGACATTTAAAAGATGTGTCGTAGGTGTGTAAGTCCATGCGATCAGCACAAAGTTATCCAATCACCAGTGGGACAGCCTCACCTTGAAGACTGAAGAAGAACAACGATTGGTTTTGAACTAATAAAAGTGCTCTTTCCACGAAGATCGGAGCTTGGTAAGCTTGTATGAGTATTATCGTATTAGCTCTAGAGTTGCCACAGTTATCCAAGTAGGATCGTGTCATCTAAGAAACCTTGATTGATTTAATGAGCTATTCTCGGTTTGATCATGAGAATGTGAACTTAAGTCATGTATGTTGTAATCTTTGAGACAAGCTTATGACCACTAGCAGGTATCTATCACATGAAGTGAGACTATTCACATACACGCAGGCCAGGGAGAGACATTGGCGCAAATAAACCAGAACAATTCATTACCTGATATTTGTGCAGAATAGAAGAACTAAAGTCTTATGACAAAATCAGGGAAAGAACTAGATATATTCCAGCAAATCATGATATGAAGAAAAGATGCTGCCGCTGGATAGGATGTATATTCAGAAAACCAGATCATGCTGTAACTGGACTGTCCTTTTTCTGGAACCCACCACAGAGGGGGAACTAAAACACACAGTACAGAGAATTAGAGACGCGGATGAATGAGAGGAACATTTACAGAACTGCAAGAAATAGCAAAAGATAGGACGGCTTGGCTGAAGGCCTATGCTCCAATGGTGGATAAAGGGCAAGAGAAGACTTGTAGCAACAATGAGAATATGTAGAGCTTCCTTTACAAAAAAAAAACACCAGGTAGTTAGGGGTCTGTGATGTGATATCACATTATTAAAGGAGTGTAATTCATTTATTTTTCTAGGAGCAGTAGAAAGAAAGCAGCAAGTCAAATGATTTGGCCATGCAAGTAGGTTACCAGTCAACAGCATACCACAACAAGCAATGATGTACATGACCAGAAGGAAACAGAGGAAGAGGCCGACCACGTAAACGTTGGACGGAGGGAATATCAATACATGAAGCCCATAAGCGGGCACTTTCCCGCTGTTTATACTTCACCTCACCGCAAGGTACAAGAGGAACATGATGAGATGAGTAATTCGTTTGTCTGATGCGCGCATGCGACGCTGTGTGAGATGAAAGTAAAGTAACCAAACACTCGTACATTTGTGATATTTTAGGCCATTCCCAGAAGAACTGCAATACTGGGACAACCTGCGACGACAGCGAGGCAAGCCCCGGGCATGTCGTCTTGTTCCAAAAATCAGTTTAATATTGTAGTGACCGAATCGGTCACGTATCAGATATTAAGCTGATAAGAACAGATTTTTTTTTTTACTGATATATTGTGTTATTTGTTTTGTTTCTCGGTATCTTCCAGAAAGTTAATGCTCACTGAATGAAAATTGGCATATTAATACATGTTAATTTTATTGTGCATCGTGTTTCATCCAAACCTACAATTTTTTTGGTTTGTTTGGCACTGAATCAGTTCATGTGCTATTCGTGGTTTCGTCATGAAAGTATTAACTTAGACATGCATGACTAAATCTTTGAGACAAGCTTAAGACTACTAGCAGGTTTCTCTCCATCGCATCGAATGGGACTATTCACATACACGCAGGCCAAGGAAACATCGCCACAAATAAACTAGAACAACTGATTACCTGGTACTTGTGCAGAATAGAAGAACTTAAGTCATATGACAAAATCAGGTGCAGAACTAGACATATTTCAGCGAATCAATAGGTGAGATGACTCTGCTGCTGGATGGGACTTTTACTCTCTCTCTCTCTCTCGCACACACACACCCCAGATGATATAACTAGACTATCCTTAAATGCTACAAATTCCTTGGACTGCCAGAGTAACTAAAAACGATTGCCGAAAAGAGGCTAATGAAACTAGAACATTATATACAAAAATAAGAAAGCGACAAACAGCTTTCTTTGGTCAAGTGATGAGAAGAGAGGCACTGGAGAACATTATGACAACTGGAAAAATCGAGGGGGAGAGAGGCAGACCAAGAGAAGTGATGCTGGAAGAATTGAGATGGTGGCATGGAGGAATATCATCAGCAGAGTGATCCAGAAAACCAAAGATTTGTGGAGAGCCATGAACGCCTATGCTAGCCGGCAGGGAACTTGATGATGATAGTGATGATGATGATGTCCGTTTTTCTGGAACCCACCGCATAGGGAAAACTAAGCCATTTGGTAAAGAGAATTAGAGACAGAGATGAGTGAGAACATGGACAGAAGATGGCTTGGCGTGTTGATGACCTATGCTCCAATGGGGATTAAAGGACAAAAGAATACTGTGGCAACAATGAATACATGTAGAGTTTTATTATACAAAAAAAAAAACACACACACACAACGCAGAAATCCGTTATGGGTCTATGATGCTATATGGCCATCACCTTCTTAAAGGACTCTTCGTTTTTCTGTCAGGTGCGTGCGTTGGCACGCAAACGCATGCGGCGTATATTTACAGGACATTGCGGTCAACACCAGCATTATTCAGCTTCTGTTGATGTCTTGGCAAGTAGTTTGCCATTACTTTCTGAATGACTGGCTCATATACCTTTCCGTAAGAAACCAACGCGACGCGATCCCCTGCCGAATCTCGCGCAGATGGGTTTCGTTCTTGGGTATAGGAGATTACGAACATTGTCCTTAAACCCTTCGCCAGGGAGCCGGCGTGGCGTAAGTCAACACACAATATTAGGTAACCACTCGTACATTTGTGACATTTATAGGCCATTCCCAGAAGAACTGCAATACTGGGACGACCTGCGACGACAGCGAGGCAAGCCCCGTGCATGTCGTCTTGTTCCAAAAATCAGTTTAATATCGTAGTGACCGAATCGGTCACGTATCAGATATTAAGCTGATAAGAACAGATACTACACTTTGATCTTAGCCAAAAGGCCGAGAAGCGATAACCCAAGGTTCGGCATCGCTCATGCACTACCGTTTGTCAAGGTAACGCGTACTGAGGACACAAATTAGATACTAGTCAAAGAAACCCGGCCGAGGTGTCACGTGGGGATGCTGACTGCTGTCTGACCTGATCGGCATCTGCTGCGTTCAACAACCGGAAGCGGTGAACCAGAGGTCATTCTGGCAAATGACGACAAGAATTGAGGGTTTACCTGTGGCCAGGAGTGACATATAAACCTGGGCGGCGCGTTCAGGGGGCAGCAACGGTTGTAAAAGTCAGGCACCAACTCGGGTTGTCATTATCGCAGTTGTTCCCCTTTGCACAATCGGCGTCATTGATACTCAAATGAATGCTGAGAAAGACTCACAGCCAACAACAATCCCATGTGGGTGAGCGGCGAAAAATATGGCAACTGCATTTTTAACAGTCCACTGGGTCACAACCTACGTTCCCCATAAAATTGCAACTGTATTTCTCACATTATAAACAATAAAATAACACAAAGTAATGCAGCTTTACATAATACATTACTATTAGTATTACGAAACAAATTGGACTTTGTGGCAACTAGCTTTAATCTGCAAACAAATACATGCAGAAAACACAACATATAATCACGGAGAAGATCCCCCAGTGACTACATTAAGGCATAAGAACGGGATGAGAAGAACGAAAAGATGAAAACATGAGAACAATGAAAAGAAAATGAAAATCTGAAAAACGTGTGTGTGCTACTTATCTCAGAATCCCAGGCTGTGATATTCTAATTTAGGTTATACAGCACAGATTAAACGTGGACAAATCCTACCACAGTGCAAGTCTTTTGTAGCACTGACAAGAGTTCTAATGTGTGTATACACAGTTTAAACAAGACTTTTGTAGCACTGACAAGAGTTCTAATGTGTGTATACACAGTTTAAACAAGACTTTTGTAGCACTGACAAGAGTTCTAATGTGTGTATACACAGTTTAAACAAGACTTTTGTAGCACTGACAAGAGTTCTAATGTGTGTATACACAGATTAAACAAGACTTTTGTAGCACTGACAAGAGTTCTAATGTGTGTATACACAGTTTAAACAAGACTTTTGTAGCACTGACAAGAGTTCTAATGTGTGTATACACAGTTTAAACAAGACTTTTGTAGCACTGACAAGAGTTCTAATGTGTGTATACACAGATTAAACAAGACTTTTGTAGCACTGACAAGAGTTCTAATGTGTGTATACACAGTTTAAACAAGACTTTTGTAGCACTGGCAAGAGTTCTTCTTCTTCGTTCATCCGGAGTTTTTTTTCGGATGTGATTGCGTTGTGCCTGTTTACAGCAGAGCTGCGTTCTTGCGCCGTTAGGCCGACACATCCGACTTCTGCGGGCATTTGTTGACCGGGTTAACCTTCCCGGGGGCAAGAGTTCTAATGTGTATACACACAGATTAAACAAGACTTTTGTAGCACTGACAAGAGTTCTAATGTGTGTATACACAGATTAAACAAGACTTTTGTAGCACTCACAAGAGTTCTAATGTGTGTATACACAGATTAAACAAGACTTTTGTAGCACTGACAAGAGTTCTAATGTGTGTATACACAGATTAAACAAGACTTTTGTAGCACTGGCAAGAGTTTTAATGTGTGTATACACAGATTAAACAAGACTTTTTTAGCACTGGCAAGAGTTCTAATGTGTGTATACACGGATTAAACAAGACTTTTGTAGCACTGGCAAGAGTTCTTCTTCTTTGTTCATCCGGAGTTTTTTTTCGGATGTGATTGCGTTGTGCCTGTTTACAGCAGAGCTGCGTTCTTGCGCCGTTAGGCCGACACATCCGACTTCTGCGGGCATTTGTTGACCGGGTTAACCTTCCCGGGGGCAAGAGTTCTAATGTGTATACACACAGATTAAACAAGACTTTTGTAGCACTGACAAGAGTTCTAATGTGTGTATACACAGATTAAACAAGACTTTTGTAGCACTCACAAGAGTTCTAATGTGTGTATACACAGATTAAACAAGACTTTTGTAGCACTGACAAGAGTTCTAATGTGTGTATACACAGATTAAACAAGACTTTTGTAGCACTGGCAAGAGTTTTAATGTGTGTATACACAGATTAAACAAGACTTTTTTAGCACTGGCAAGAGTTCTAATGTGTGTATACACGGATTAAACAAGACTTTTGTAGCACTGGCAAGAGTTCTAATGTGTGCATTTTATTTTTATTTTTGCATATCCTTTACAGGACATTGCTGTCAAGACCAGCATCTTTCAGCTGTATGTTGATTTCTTGGCAAGATTACGCTCAGTAGTTTGCCATTGCTTTCTTAGCGGCCGGCTCACATACCGCATAAGTTACAGATGCGATTCGAACCACTGCTGATTCTCACCGTCATCATGTTACCCATGAGAGTATACGAGATTACAGAGAAAAGTCATAAACTCTAAGCTACGAAGCCAGAAATGTGTGTATACACAGACTAAACAAGACTTTTGTAGCATTGGCAAGAGTTCTAATGTGTGTATACACAGATTAAACAAGACTTTTGAAGCACTGGCAAGAGATCTAATGTGTGTATACACAGATTAAACATGGACAAATCCTACCAAAGAGCAAGACTTTTGTAGCACTGGCAAGAGTTCTAATGTGTGTATACGCAGATTAAACATGGACAAAACCTATCACAGTGCAAGACTTTTGTAGCACTGGCAAGAGATCTAACGTGTGTATATGTATATACAAAGATTAAACATGGGCAAATCCTACCACAGTGCAAGACTTTTGGGGCACTTGCAAGAGTTCTAACGTGTGTATACACCAGAATCATACAAACTATATTATAGCAATACTGTATGACACTGTGTCTACCCTTTGCTTTGCATCCATTATATTTTAATGATGAGGAGCACAAGAATAAGAACTCACTTTAGAGAAAGCTAGGGCATCGCATAATACAGATATATAAGAACGATTCAAAACAATGTTTTCCCGTAGTGAATTTGAATAACGAAGACACAAACAATAGATTGCACGATTTATTGCCTGACATATTTCGCTGCATCTCGTCAGGTACATACTGCAGAAATCACACAACTTACGTGAATTAACTAGATAAATCCTGCAAGTTGAAATATACACATATTCGCACAGTAATGTCACTTATCTACCACGGTAATTTTAAGCTGACTAACATGTCTTTCTGTTTGCACAATTCTGGCTTGCGTTGATAGATCATAATAGCTTCTGCAAACTTTAACAAGCGAGTATTTTGTGTGTTAAACAACACGCCAAAGGCAGTGTTTCTGTCCACCACATGGCCACTGTCGACGATGTGCCTACCAATTGAAGACGCCGGGAGCTTCCGGTGTGTCGGCCCCACGAGGCTAGCATCTCCTGTGTGTTGTATCTTGTTGACCCATTGAGGTATGTGTTCTAACACCCGTTTGTTAAGCTGTCTCTCTGTTCTACCAATGTAAACGGCCTGGCATATCTGATATTGTCTGATATTGTCTGATACGTCTGATATTGGCAACTCAAGTCATTAGATTTAAAACCGTACCGATTCCTACACCAGCAGTCAAAGAGCCTGTTCCTCTGTACGCCACAAACAATTGTATTTACCAATTCACATGTAGATGCCAGGCAGTTTACATTGGTAGAACAGAGAGACAGCTTAACAAGCGGGTGTTAGAACACATACCTCAATGGGTCAGCAAGATACAACACACAGGAGATGCTAGCCTCGTGGGGCCGACACACCGAAAGCTCCCGGCGTCTTCAATTGGTAGGCACATCGTCGCCAGTGGCCATGTGGTGGACAGAAACACTGCCTTTCGCGTGTTGTTTAACACACAAAATACTCGCTTGTTAAAATTTGCAGAAGCTATTATGATCTATCAACGCAAGCCAGAATTGTGCAAACAGAAAGACATGTTAGTCAGCTTAAAATTACCATGGTAGATAAGTGACATTACTGTGCGAATATGTGTATATTTCAACTTGAAGGATTTATCTAGTTAATTCACGTAAGTTGTGTGATTTCTGCAGTATGTACCTGACGAGATGCAGCGAAATATGCCAGGCAATAAATCGTGCAATCTATTGTTTGTGTCTTCATTATTAAAATATAAGAAAGAACTCATTTTATAAAAAGCAAGAGCATCACAGTAATACAGCAGTATGAGAACTCACTCTATAGAAAGCAAGTGCATCGCGGTAATAGTAATACAGCAATATAAGAACTCTCTCCATAGAAAGCAAGTGCATCGCGGTAATACAGCAGTTTCATGCACCGATCTATGAAGCGAACAGCTTCCTTTGCTGACAGCTCTGGATTCTCTTCCAGTGCATCTCGCATTATCGACTGCAATGTTGAAGTGAACGTCATTAACTAATTTCTTCTGTTATATAGTGGAGCAGAATCAGATGGCATAACTAATTTAATATATTGTATAGTGAGGTAGTAGTAGATGACATAACTTATTTAATATATTGTATAGTGAGGTAGCAGTAGATTAATTAACTTATTTAATATATCATATGGTGAGGTGCCGGTATCTCTGGTCTAGAGGTTACACGACTTTCTCCGTAATCTTGTATACTCTCGTAGGTAACGTGACGTTGCGTGAGAATTGGTAGCGGTTCTCTCCGTGTCGGTAACTTACGGGGTATCGAGCCGGTCGCTCAGAAAGCAATAGCAAACTACTGAGCCAAGAGCATACTGAGCCAAGAAATCAACAATCAGCTGAAAGATGCTGATGTTGACAGCGATGTCCTGTAAAGGATATGCGAAAGAAAAATAAAATATGGTGAGGCAGCAGTAGATGAAATAACTAATTTAATATATTGAATAGTGAGGCTGGGCCGGTCTCCCTGGCCGAGGAGTTAGCAGCTTTCTCCGTAACCCCGAATACTCTCGTGGTTGACATGAGCGCACAAGAATTGGAAGCGGTTCGAGTCGCGCCAGTGACTTATGAGAGTATGGAGCCGTCGCTCAGAAAGTCGTGGCATGCTGATGAGCGTAATCTAGCAATGGAATCAACATACAGCTGAAAGATGCTGGTGTTGACCGCAATATCCTGAAACAGGATGGAAACGTGGGAAAAAAAAATAGTGAGGCAGGATTAGATTAAATTTAATTTATGTATAGTGAAACAAATAGCCGAGAAAAATTGGGAATATAAAAGAGATCTCCATTTTTGTGGATTTTAAAAAGGCTTATGATAGTGTCCATAGGAATAGTCTATGGAATGCTATGCAGGACTTTGGAATACCAAGGAAGTTAATCAACATGACCTGACTATGCATGGAAGATACTTATAATATAGTAACATATAAAGGCAGGAAATCAGACCCTTTCCAAGTAACATCTGGCTTGAAGCAGGGTGATGCACTATCGCCGCTACTCTTCAATCTGGCTCTAGAGAAAGTTGTAAGGAAGGTAAAGGAGGAATGTGATATTGGAGGAACATCCAAGCTGCTTGGTTATGCAGATGATATAGATATTATAGGGGAAAATGAACAAAAGACATTGCAAATATTGACTCACTTAAAGGAAAAAGCCCAACAGATGGGGCTGGTTATCAACCAAGATAAGACAGAATATATGGTAATTTCAAGAGAAGGAATGGCTAAAAACTCTGGCCACATACAAATAGATAATATGACCATTAAAAGAACGGAAACATACAAATACCTGGGTACAATCTTCAACTGCTCCAACATCATAAGGGAAGAAATACAAACTAGAATCAATTCTGGAAATAGGATATACTATGCACTACAACATCTACTAAAATCAAATGCGCAATCTCATAACACCAAAATCACAATATACAAAACACTGATCAGACCAGTTGTGCTGTATGGCTCTGAAACCTGGAGTACAACGAAAGGAGACGAAGCCTTGTTACAAACCTTTGAGAACAAAGTTTTAAGACAAAGTGGAGAGTGGAAAAGAAGACGCAACAAAGATATTTATGATCTGTTTAAGTCCCCGCTAAACACTGGTATCATGAAGGCTAATAGACTACAATGGCTGGGGCATATAGAAAGAATGGAAGATAATAGGGAAACAAAACTCGCTTACACTCAGGAAATAAATGACCGTAGACCCTGAGGCAGACCAAGAAGACGGTGGAGAGATACAGTATGTTCCGATTTGAATGCCTTCATTCACGATCAATTATTTTGAAAACTGTCTGTTGCATCGTTATGAAATTTTTCCAGCCGTCTTATATTTACCCCCACCCAAGGAATATGTCTTTGATAGGTCCAAAAACAACTTAAATCATCGAAAGCGGCGACATTCCTTTGATGTTTTGCTGAACAACTAGTGATTTCTCGCTAACGAAGTTATGTTTACAGTAATGGGAGACCTGCCAATTCAGATGACACACAAAGACGTATCCACATTCGTATGGGAGTGTGTGCAATGAAAGAAGTAGCTTAAAATTGACAGGGTCGGCTGCATTGCACCGGGTTTTTATCCCATATGGCTCAGTTTCTTTCCGCAGCGCGGAAAGCGTTGCACAAAGCACGAACTCCGTAGCTCCAGCGACGACCCTCGGGAGTCTCCAAAAAAATGCACTCGTGAAATGAAGGTCGCGGCCCGGAATCGAACATACAACCTTCGGAGCCCGAGTCAGACAGCTTGACCACTTTACCACGGAGAATCCCGAGAGGGGTGCATTGTGTAATATTAGTAAAGACAGAGAATTTACTGAGGCATGAGGTAAATAATTTGTAAATTAACAGGAAAGTAGAAGGAATATATTTCTTACCTTATTTTTCATTTCCTTCTTGTTTCTTCAGCTGATGCTGATGCTGTAATGTTTAGGGCCTGCAATTCGTCTGAATAGTTGGAGCAAAATATCCCAGTAAGTGTGTATGTAGATTAAGGTCTGCGATCTGCTCAGACCTTAATCTGTGTCGGACGATTCCAGTAGGTTGATGATTGCTCTCGGTTGCATAAAATTCAATCCATCCTTTCTCCAATAGTCCTCTTCCTCTTTCAACACATGGTCCTCACATTTTTTCCAGTAACTTTTATCAATATTTAATAGCACAGACAGACAGACAGAAAAGTAGGTAGGTAGGTAGGTAGGTAGGCAGAAAGGTAGGTGGGTGGGTGGGTGGCTGGCTGGCTGGGTGGGCCGGCCGATAGATAGATAGGTAGGTAGATAGAAAGATAGATAGGTAGGTAGATAGAAAGATAGATAGATAGATAGATAGATAGATAGATAGATAGATCCCCACCAGGAGCTGGGCGACCGGGCCGAGTCAGCTAGTTTATTTATATAATCACGTTTCATGAAGGAACCCACAGTTTGACGACACCTCTGAACTATCCCATATAAATGCGCTCAGTCTGTGCCAAAAACGGAAACTGCCAGACAATTTGAAAAATACCGCGGATGTGTCTTGCTGAAGCTGTAATACTCTTAAAATGATGGTTTTACGTAAATTATATACCGCATATAAACAAACATTGAAATCTGCTGTACAATCTCCAGAACAAAAATGTTTTTGTTGGGTGGACATAATGATAAGGTTATATGCTAAATCTCATCATTTTCCCTCAGTTGGTTACTGAGATATTGAATTTTATATTGGGGCAACAACAGCAAAACACACTATACTATATATACAGACCTACAAGCACTTGGAGTCAACGACTGGCAAGAGAAGGTCAACCAGAGAGGCGAATGGAGACGGATTGTATCTGCAGCAAAGAACCTCAATGGCTCGGAACGCTGAAGAAGAAGAAGAAGAAGAGGCAGCTGTAGATTAAATAACTAATATATTGTATAGTGAGGCAGGATTAGATAAAAGAAGCTAATTTAATGTGTTGTCTACTGAGGCAGGATTAGATGAAATAACTAATTTAATGTGTTGTATAGTAAGTCAGTATTTAGTCAAGGAACTAATTTAATGTGCTGTATAGGAAGTCAGCATTTTATTAAATAACTAATTTAAAGGATTGTAATATGGTGAAGGGCTTGCGAATGCGGTTTGTGAGCCCGTATACCCGGGTTCGAAACACGGCGGTGCTCGTATTTTCGAAAAAGGTATAGAGACCGGTCGTTCAGAAAGTAATGGCAAACTACTGAACGTAACACTTGCCTAGTACATCAACAGCAGCTGAAAATGCTGGTGTTGACTGCAACGTCCCGTAAGGGATACGCAACAAAACAAAAACAAAAACAAAAAAAACAAAAAATATGGGCAAGTATTAGATGAAATAACTAATTTAATGGGTTGTCTACTGAGGCAGGATTAGATAAAAGAAACTAATTTAATTTAATGGGTTGTCTACTGAGGCAGGATTAGATGAAATTAACTAATTTAATGTGTTGTCTACTGAGGCAGCATTATATGAAATAACTAATTTAATGTGTTGTCTACTGAGGCAGGATTACATAAAAGAAACTAATTTAAAGGGTTGTCTATTGACACAGGATCAGATAAAAGAAACTAATTTAATGTGTTGTCTACTGAGGCAGGATTAGGTGAAATAACTAATTTAATGGGTTGCCTACTGAGGCAGGATTATGATTAGATAAAATAAGCTATTTTAATGGGTTGTCTACTGAGGCAGGATTAGATGAAATAACTAATTTAATGTGTTGTATAGTAAGTCAGTATTTAGTCAAGGAACTAATTTAATGTGCTGTATAGGAAGTCAGCATTTTATTAAATAACTAATTTAAAGGATTGTAATATGGGCAAGTATTAGATGAAATAACTAATTTAATGGGTTGTCTACTGAGGCAGGATTACATAAAAGAAACTAATTTAATGGGTTGTCTATTGACACAGGATCAGATAAAAGAAACTAATTTAATGTGTTGTCTACTGAGGCAGCATTATATGAAATAACTAATGTAATGTGTTGTCTACTGAGGCAGGATTACATAAAAGAAACTAATTTAATGGGTTGTCTATTGACACAGGATCAGATAAAAGAAACTAATTTAATGGGTTGTCTACTGAGGCAGGATTAGATAAAAGAAACTAATTTAATGGGTTGTCTACTGAGGCAGGATTAGATAAAAGAAACTAATTTAATGGGTTGTCTACTGAGGCAGGATTAGGTGAAATAACTAATTTAATGGGCTGTCTACTGAGGCAGGATTAGGATTAGATAAAAGAAGCTAATTTAATGGGTTGTCTACTGAGGCAGGATTAGATGAAATAACTAATTTAATAGGTTGTCTACTGAGGCAGGATTAGATGAAATTAACTAATTTAATGGGTTGTCTACTGAGGCAGGATTAGATAAAATAAACTAATTTAATGGGTTGTCTACTGAGGCAGGATTAGATACAAGAGGCACGACTATATGAAATAACTAATTTAATGGGTTGTCTACTGAGGCAGGATTAGATAAAAGAAACTAATTTAATGGGTTGTCTACTGAGGCAGGATTAGATAAAAGAAACTAATTTAATGGGTTGTCTACTGAGGCAGGATTAGGTGAAATAACTAATTTAATGGGTTGTCTACTGAGGCAGGATTAGATACAAGAGGCACGACTATATGAAATAACTAATTTAATGGGTTGTCTACTGAGGCAGGATTAGATTTTAAAAAACACTAATTTAATGGTTTGTCTACTGAGGCAGGATTAGATGAAATAACTAATTTAATGGGCTGTCTACTGAGGCAGGATTAGGATTAGATAAAAGAAGCTAATTTAATGGGTTGTCTACTGAGGCAGGATTAGATGAAATAACTAATTTAATAGGTTGTCTACTGAGGCAGGATTAGATGAAATTAACTAATTTAATGGGTTGTCTACTGAGGCAGGATTAGATAAAATAAACTAATTTAATGGGTTGTCTACTGAGGCAGGATTAGATACAAGAGGCACGACTATATGAAATAACTAATTTAATGGGTTGTCTACTGAGGCAGGATTAGATTTTAAAAAACACTAATTTAATGGTTTGTCTACTGAGGCAGGATTAGATGAAATAACTAATTTAATAGGTTGTCTACTGAGGCAGGATTAGATGAAATTAACTAATTTAATGGGTTGTCTACTGAGGCAGGATTAGATAAAATAAACTAATTTAATGGGTTGTCTACTGAGGCAGGATTAGATACAAGAGGCACGACTATATGAAATAACTAATTTAATGGGTTGTCTACTGAGGCAGGATTAGATTTTAAAAAACACTAATTTAATGGTTTGTCTACTGAGGCAGGATTAGGTGAAATAACTAATTTAATGGGCTGTCTACTGAGGCAGGATTAGATTTTGAAAAACACTAATTTAATGGTTTGTCTACTGAGGCAGGATTAGATTTTAAAAAACACTAATTTAATGGTTTGTCTACTGAGGCAGGATTAGGTGAAATAACTAATTTAATGGGCTGTCTACTGAGGCAGGATTAGATTTTAAAAAACACTAATTTAATGGTTTGTCTACTGAGGCAGGATTAGGTGAAATAACTAATTTAATGGGCTGTCTACTGAGGCAGGATTAGGATTAGATAAAAGAAGCTAATTTAATGGGTTGTCTACTGAGGCAGGATTAGATGAAATAACTAATTTAATGGGCTGTCTACTGAGGCAGGATTAGATGAAATAACTAATTTAATGGGCTGTCTACTGAGGCAGGATTAGGATTAGATAAAAGAAGCTAATTTAATGGGTTGTCTACTGAGGCAGGATTAGATACAAGAGGCATGACTATATGAAATAACTAATTTAATGGGTTGTCTACTGAGGCAGGATTAGATTTTAAAAAACACTAATTTAATGGTTTGTCTACTGAGGCATGATTATATGAAATAACTAATTTAATGGGCTGTCTACTGAGGCAGGATTAGATTTTAAAAAACACTAATTTAATGGTTTGTCTACTGAGGCAGGATTAGGTGAAATAACTAATTTAATGGGCTGTCTACTGAGGCAGGATTAGATTTTAAAAAACACTAATTTAATGGTTTGTCTACTGAGGCAGGATTAGGTGAAATAACTAATTTAATGGGCTGTCTACTGAGGCAGGATTAGGATTAGATAAAAGAAGCTAATTTAATGGGTTGTCTACTGAGGCAGGATTAGATAAAATAAACTAATTTAATGGTTTGTCTACTGAGGCAGGATTAGATGAAATAACTAATTTAATGGGCTGTCTACTGAGGCAGGATTAGGATTAGATAAAAGAAGCTAATTTAATGGGTTGTCTACTGAGGCAGGATTAGATAAAATAAACTAATTTAATGGGTTGTCTACTGAGGCAGGATTAGATACAAGAGGCATGACTATATGAAATAACTAATTTAATGGGTTGTCTACTGAGGCAGGATTAGATTTTAAAAAACACTAATTTAATGGTTTGTCTACTGAGGCATGATTATATGAAATAACTAATGTAATGTGTTGTCTACTGAGGCAGGATTAGATAAAAGAAACTAATTTAATGGGTTGTCTACTGAGGCAGGATTAGATAAAAGAAACTAATTTAATGGGTTGTCTACTGAGGCAGGATTAGATGAAATAACTAATTTAATGTGATCAGGATGGTGGTATATACATTCACTCACGCTCAGATGGCGGCCTCTACAATGCTCAGAGATTGAAGGTCAAGACCAAAATTAGGAGGGTACTGATCAGAGAGTTGCTTTTTGCAGATGATGCTGCAGTTACGACCCACTCTGAGGAAGAATTGCAATGTCTACTATCTGCATTCTCCAATGCTTGTTCTGAATTTGGTTTAACAATTAGCAAAAAGAAGACACAGATTATGTCACAAGGTGTACATGGGGTACCATCAATCTTTATTGACAACGCCAAACTAGAGATTGTAGACCATTTTACATGTCTAGGATCAGTGGTAAATAGTAAATTATCTCTAGATCAGGAAATCAACATCCGGATTGGTAAGGCAGATACAACAATGAACAGGTTAAGAAAAAGAGTCTGGGAGAACAGGAAGCATACTGCCAAAACAAAAGTCCTTGTCTATCAAGCCTGTGTCCTTAGTACTCTTCTTTATGGGAGTGAAGTCTGGACAACTTACTCACACCAAGAGAAACGTTTAAACAGCTTTCATATGCGGTGTCTGCGAAGAATTCTTGGGATTAAGTGGCAAGACAAAATCACAAATACTGAAGTATTGGAAAGATCAGATTGTGTGATGGTTTATTCCATGCTAAGTCTTTGTAGACTTAGATGGATAGGACATCTTAGGAGGATGGATGATGGTAGAATACCAAAGGACATCTTTTTTTGGTAAATTACAGATGGGTAAGAGATCTCAGGATCGGCCTCTACTACAATACAAAGATGTGTGTAAGTGGGACATGATTGATACAGGCATTGATAATGCACATTGGGAGCAAGTCACTGCTCAACAAGTTGCATGGAGAGCAAACATCAGAAATGGAATAAAGACAAAGGAGAAAATTATTGCAGATAAGTCACACACCAAGCGTGTGAGATGTAAGATGGTGCATGAAGGTGGAAATTACCACGTGTTCACATGCATCCACTGCGAACGAACATTTACAGCGCAAATTGGCCTTATCAGTCACATTCGCTACCGCCATGGGTAAAAGTTATTATGCCTTTTTGAAGCACAAACTATCATCTGTCAAGATGGCAAGGTGCCAATGAATGAGGCATGATCATATGAAATAACTAATGTAAAGTGTTGTCTACTACTGAGGCAGGATTAGATAAAAGAAACTAATTTAATGGGTTGTCTATAGAGGCAGGATTAGATAAAAGAAACCAATTTAATGGGTTGTCTACTGAGGCAGGATTAGATCAAATAAACTAATTTAATGGGTTGTCTACTGAGGTAACTGAGGCAGGATTAGATAAAATTAACTAATTTAATGGGTTGTCTACTGAGGCAGGATTAGATAAAAGAGGCACGATTATATGAAATAACTAATTTCATGGGTTGTCTACTGAGGCAACATTATATGAAATAACTAATGTAATGTGTTGTCTGCTGAAACAGGATTAGATAAAAGAAACTTCTTCTTCTTCTTCTGCGGTCATCCGGAGTTTTTTTTCAGATGTGATTGCGCTGTGCCTGTTTACAGCAGAGCTGTGTTCTTGCGCATTTAGGCCGACACATCCGACTTCTGCGGGCATTTGTTGACCAGGTTAACCTTCCCGGGACAGATAAAAGAAACTAACTAATTGGGTTGTCTACTGAGGCAGGATTAGATGAAATAACTATTTAATGTTTTGTCTACTGAGGCAGGATTAGATGAAATAACTATTTTAATGTGTTGTCTACTGAGGCATGATTAGATGAAATAACTAATTTAATGTGTTGTCTACTGAGGCAGGATTAGATGAAATAACTAATTTAATGTGTTGTCTACTGAGGCAGGATTAGATTAAATAACTAATTTAATGTGTTGTCTACTGAGGCAGGATTAGATGAAATAACTAATTTAATGTGTTGTCTACTGAGGCAGGATTAGATGAAATAACTAATTTAATGTGTTGTCTACTGAGGCAGGATTAGATGAAATAACTAATTTAATGTGTTGTCTACTGAGGCAGGATTAGATGAAATAACTAATTTAATGTGTTGTCTACTGAGGCAGGATTAGATGAAATAACTAATTTAATGTGTTGTCTACTGAGGCAGGATTAAATGAAATAACTAGTTTAATGTGTTGTCTACTGAGGCATGATTAGATGAAATAACTATTTTAATGTGTTGTCTACTGAGGCATGATTAGATTAAATAACTAGTTTAACGTGTTGTCTACTGAGGCAGGATTAAATGAAATTAACTAATTTAATGTATTGTCTACTGAGGCAGGATTAGATGAAATTAACTAATTTAATGTGTTGTCTACTGAGGCAGGATTAGATGAAATAACTAATTGCTATGTCCCTGATCCAGAGTTGTTTCATCTGGCCATAGAATAGACTTTTCTGAGCTGTATTTGGTACAATGTAGTATATCCCTTTACAGGGCAGAGTCGTCGAAAGCGAATTTACTCGGGAATGGGCAAAACGTCCCAAGGCATCCGTGACTACTAAGTGTTGTAAAAACGTAATCTTGCAGCTTTCTGAGACTTCTGATTTTTAAGTTCAGTTACCAGTTATCAGTTGGGGTATCTTCATTGCACTCCGGACAGGTCCATAGGTGCTCAGATCCTCCCTCAGCATATGCATCAGTGTCTGGTGGCTAATAGTGCCAGTTCTGTGTTGGTTGACGAGGCACCTTGTTTTCCCAATGTACCTCTCGCGTCTGGCCGTGCCAATTCTTACTCCCAAGTCTGTCATCCTGGACAGCGATGTGGATTCACTGACGTCAAAGTCCTCTGTTCTCGACATATCTTTAAGGACGTTAATAATATCGGCACGATCCATGGGCTGGTCATCTACAGGGGGTGCAGAGCCAGCCAGATTATCAGCTTGTTTATTTCCCTCGACTCCTGCATGTCCCGGGACGAAGATTAAGGTGACTTTACGGACAACAGACTTCCGCAGCGACTCAGTCCACTGTCTACGTACAGATCCAGCTTTGACCTTCCGAATCATGCTCACTGAATCACACGTTGGTATAATGCTGCGATTCCAGCCATATGAAAGCCTGTGTAACTGCCATCACCTCCATTGTCATGCTGCTCGTGGTCATAGAGTGGACACCACTGGATTCTTGAACGGTTCGGTCCGCTGAATGGGCTGTAAATGTCCACACACTTCTCTGCTGCTTTACAACAGATCCATCTGTATAGATGAGGACTTCGGGGCTATCTGAGTGTTCATGGATGAGCGTGTTTACCTCTGCATTGACAGCGGCAGGGTTCTGCTCTCTGCACCATCTGTCGAGTGTGATAATGCAGGAGAAAGTGCACTTAAAAGCTGGAGGCACCGGCACCCATTCCTTGCCGGGGTTGATATTGGTAAGACTGCAGACCCATCCATGATTTGCCCCTCTTTAGCCTGTCACCCTTTTCTCTGAATATAGCGCCATGCAGTCGGTGCTGCTCATCTGCACTTATTTTTAAGTATGCACGAGCTCTCCAGATCTTGATCCTATGGTTCATTGTCGGGAAGTCAAGGAGGTATCTCACTGCTACACAGCTGGTGTCTCTCGTGCAGCCCAAAATGATGTGCATGGCTTCGTTTTGTACCTTTTCAAGTCTTCCAATCTGTGTATGGCTGACAGTGAGGATGGCCTGGGCATACTCAATGGGTGAAAGCACCAGTCCTTGGAACAGAAGTATTAGCAGTCTTTGCTCGATATTGGCAGTCGAAATGACTCGTATTGCTGATAAAGTTCAGTGTTGTCGATAAGTAGATAATGTGTGCACCACTTGCAAGCCTGTGCAAGCGATTTTATTGGATTTTTGTATAGTTTTCAGGGTTTTTATGCTTTGTTTTTCAAAATGGCTTTTGTCGATTCTTCAAGTGATAGCGGAGATTTTGCTTTATTCAATTTAAGTGACACTGAAATGCATGAAGTTGACTGTGAATCAGAGCTAGATATCTATCAGTGACATCCTCATAAGCAGTGTACACATTTTGAATCTCTCTGAGACTTAACCCTACCAGACCGCTGTACCGATTTTCGGAAATTTCCGAATCTGCCGCTATACTGCTGTCCCTAATTTTCAGCATTTGGCCTATTTCGTGATAAATATGTGTCACAAACTAAAAATAACCAACCAATCGTGGTCAAAACTCATGTTTAGCCATTGCAAATGTCTGCCCCCATAGGTTTGAATTGACTTTGTGTGGATTAACGCGAAAAATTTATGAAAATTCACAATGAAACGAGCGTTTGATGAACCAAGCACTTCAACAAGAAAGCGAAGTAGGTCTAGGCTTTTCACAGTCCAACAGGTGATAGATACTTTAGTTTATTCAGACTGGATTGGCACACAAATGTGGAATATCGGCACTAGATGAAAAGTAGACCTATTTTCTACAATGTCTCCAAGTTACATCTTATTCTAACCACTTGTTAGCATGTAACTAACATTTTTCTACATCATGTTCGTTTTTTCTCTTTAATGCTCAGGAGCCCAGGTATAGGGGACAGTTAGGGTTAGGGCTTCAGGTCTGATAGGGTTAAAACGATTGCCAATCAAACAAATGAGTATGCTAGACAAAAAGATCAAACAGATAAAGATGAAATACCAAATGAACTAATTAAAGCAGCAAGAGAAGTAAGAACAGCTTGGCTACATAGACTATTCAACCACGTTTAGGTAGAACAACAGACACCACGAGACTGGGGAAACGCTATAATTATCCAAATTTCGAAAAACAAAGTCAGCAAAAGAGACAGCACGAAATCAAGAAGAGATAAGATCAGAAATGAAGAAATCAGGACTAAAGTGGGGGTTATAGCTGCACTAGATTTTATTAGAAGGCAGCAAGTTAAATGGTTTGGCCATGCAAATAGGTTACCAACTAACAGTATACCACAACAAGCAATGATGTACAGACCAGAGGGAAGCAGAGGAAGAGGCCAACCATGCAAACGATGGGCACAGGGAATAACAGAGTCCATGGAATATTGATACATAAAGCCCATAAGCTGGCACTCTCCTGCTGTTTATACTTCACCTTGACACCGCAAGATACAAGAGGAACATGATGAGATGAGATGCGATAAATGATCGAGCATGGGTTCCAACAAATACAACCGAAATGCAGGCAACATTGGATTATTTATTTAACACGTGAGTAAATTAATAAATCTGCATTCAATTTCCTTCATTTTGTATTTGAATGAACTGTGTCTGATTATTTGTGAGTAAACATGGTGTTCTAGCTGTTTGTGTCACATGACCTGAAAGCACTATGTTACTACAGACCTGTCAAAACATTTGATATTAATGCTAATTAAATTAAATTTAATTAAAAATTAAATCGTGCCAACCATTAATAGTATTAATTAGGATACTATGGCAGTTAAGTAAGACACAAGAGTAAGTGAATAAGAACCACAGTAAGGTTAAGGCTTAATGGCCCTAGCAACTAATACTAACAAATAAGCTGTGTCTGTATTGTATAGCCAGTGATGTACTAAAATTAAAATTCAGACATCAGGGTAAGCTACACAGGCTCTATGCCTGTTCAGGAGACACAATGTTAATGTGGATAAAATGGAAATTAACTTAACTTACTTCCCTCTCATATGCTTGCTTAACCAAATAAAATGTGGATTATAAAAAAAAAAAAAAAATAATCGAATAAACTTGCAGATGTTAGTGGTGTTGAATCAAACAATTATTATAACAAATAATAATAACAAACCAGGTGAAATAGAAACCGAAATGGTATCGATAAAATTAAAAATTGTATTATAATTTAATTATATTATTATTATTAGCAATGCCAAAGGTCTGCATATCCTAACATGGGTCGGGGGCGACGTAACCCTAATTAGCATAAAGTTTCTTGCGACATCCAATTTATGCCTGGGGTTACCCATGTTTGTTTCTGATTTAATGTATTCGGAAATAACCGGTTAAACTTCATGGAAACCACTCTAACATTTGCATAAGTGGTCTGTCTGCTAAGACTGCAAAACGCAAAACTTTCTCGACAGACATTTCTCCGTTGAGTTAATTCTGATAGTTGATGCTCAGTAAGCTAATGTTTCTTATAACTCACGTATCATAAATAAAAGTGGACTTTTTATTGCATTTTTGGATTCTCCGTTCAATTTCTCAAATATATAAAAGAGTTTCAACATTACCCGCTTTGGCCTTTGTTATGAAAACATTTTTTTTAGTATAACCAGTATAGTCTAAGATTAGTGCAGCATAGCCAGTCAGATTGAGAATGAAATTGAAATAACGCAACCATCTAGCAAAATTATATCTATGGCGACACCCATACTATAGTATTTATTACAGCCGATCCTTTGTTTATTTTATCATTTGAAACGCCAGTTTAATTACTAAAATTAAACAGAATAGAAGTTTAATTGATAGTAATTTTTAGCATAACAATGAGATATCGCAAAATTCAAAATGGCGGACCCATGCCATTAGCCTTGCGTAGTATAGCAGAGCGGACTCCTTTTTATTTTATAATTAGAACTGGCAAATTAATTACTAAAATTAAACATAATACAAGTTTCATTTGTAGCAGTAATTTATCTGTGTACTTGTACAATTTGTCACCCTTTGACATGACTGAAAATAATTTTGAAAGCCAGTTTTCAGATCCATCTGTTGCCCCGGGAAGGTTAACCCGGTCAACAAATGCCCGCAGAAGTCGGATGTGTTGGCCTAACGGCGCAAGAACGCAGCTCTGCTGTGAACAGGCACAACGCAATCACATCCGGAAAAAAAACTCCGGATGAACGAAGAAGAAGATCCATCTGTTGTAAACCTGTACAGCTCGGGCCGGAGGGAGAATTGTGAAGGAGGACTCTGGTGCTTTCACTGAAACCACAAGTAGCCTGACCATGGAAGTCATGGCAGTAAGTAAAGCAATAACATGGCTCGAGACACAGACATTCACTAGGGCTTGTTTCCTTAGCGACTCAATGAACATGATCAAGAGGATAGAGGAGGGGTCGGACTGTTGCCCCGGGAAGGTTAACCCGGTCAACAAATGCCCGCAGAAGTCGGATGTGTCGGCCTAACGGCGCAAGAACGCAGCTCTGCTGTAAACAGGCACAACGCAATCACATCCGGAAAAAAAACTCCGGATGAACGAAGAAGAAGATCCATCTGTTGTAAACCTGTACTGTAAGAAGTTTGATCGAAGATTGATCTTGAGGTCTTTGATGAAGATTGATCTTGAGGACGCATACAACAGAGTACCACTGGATTTTTTAATGTTTCAGCTTCTTGAACTAAACGTAAGTCCATTCCTCCTTAGTTGGATCGCTGCAGCCCTCTACCAACGGAAAGTAGTTTTTAGATGTGGCAGTTGGACTTCGGAACCAACAACAATATATCCTGGCCTACCACAGGGATCACCATTATCTCCGGTACTGTTCAACGCCTACACAGTGAGAATCACCAGTGAGCAGATCACTGGACCTGGCAGGACATTGTCGTATGCCGATGATGTTTTAGTGTATCGTCAGGGTAAGGATAGAGAGGAGGTTGCTGTGGAACTACAAACCGAACTCAATCGCATAAGTACTTGGTGTGATGAAGCTGGGGCAATGGTCAACCCAACAAAGGCAACAGTGACTTGGTTCTCGTTGAATAATCATATTGTCAACAACCCAACACCAACTGTAATGCTGTGTTCAGAGACGGTGGAAAGAACGCAGGCAATGAGTTACCAGGGGATACGGTTTGATCGAAGCCTTGCTTATAATGTGCACATAGACCAGGTGATAACAAAGGCCAAGCGGGGTTTGGCAGCGATGCGGGTGATGGCGGCAGCAAACTATGAGCAGCGCCATCTATGTCTTCTGTACGAGGGGCTGGTCATGTCTGTTTTGGAGTATGCAATGGCAATCCTGACTCTCAGCCATAAGCAGATAGAAAGGATGGAAAGGATACAGAATGAAGCTATGCGCATTATTCTTGGATGTACAAGAGATACAGCATGCAGGGCGATGCGCTACCTTCTTGATTTTCCAACCATTGAAGAGAGAACACAAGTTTGCAGGGCACGCGCCTACCTCAGAATTAACGCAAACACACAACATCCACTGCATAGTGAAATTAGGAAGGTGAAGGGCAGCAGGTTAAAAAGAGGACGGTCGTGGATGGGTCAAGCCGAAGACATTCTTCAACAGGTGTGTTCACTTGAGGACTTAGAACCTGGCGAGGAGTGGGTGCAAGTGCCAACAGACTTCTGCACATCCTTTTCAGTTTGCATCCAACTAGATAGAAAATGCAGACAAGAAAATCCGGCTGCTGTTGAGGCTGAAGTACAAGCGTTGATTTTCGAGAATTCGCTAGACGGTGACGCGGTCATCTACACAGATGGGTCGGTCGTCCGACATGTGAGAAGCTCATGGGCCTTTACAGCTCAGGCCGGAGGGAGAATTGTGAAGGAGGACTCTGGTGCTTTCACTGAAACCACAAGTAGCCTGACCATGGAAGTCATGGCAGTAAGTAAAGCAATAACATGGCTCGAGACACAGACATTCACTAGGGCTTGTTTCCTTAGCGACTCAATGAACATGATCAAGAGGATAGAGGAGGGGTCGATCCGAAGAGAATGGCTGCTGCCTCTGAAGCGGTCTCGGCTGGCAAAGATTAGTTTCATCTTCGTGCCAGGTCATGCGGGAGTACAAGGAAATGAGCGGGCTGACAAGCTCGCAGGTGAGGCTACTGTGGAGGGCGGACGCGCCATGGACCAGGCTGACATTCTGAATGCTCTACGAGAAGTGAGACTTTTGCGAGAACCAAGTGATGACTGTGAATCTACAACAATGGCCAGACCGCAGGAGCAGCAAATTAAAAGAGGGGTGGCCAAACAAGAACACTACGCAGGAAGCCAAAGAAGATTGATAAACCAACACAGAACTGGCGTCGTTAGCCGCTACACGCTGCGGGATTTGCTGAGGAGGGGATCCGAGCACTTATGGACTGAATGGTTCGATGTGCAACGAGGATGATCTGTCGACTAACTAACTAACTAACTAACTAACTGTAAGAAGTACTTTTTTTTCTTAGCAACGCACCAGTACTTAATTATTTAAATTTAAATAAAATACTGTGAAATAAGTTATGGTTATTTTTTTTAAGTTAGTATTTAATTATTAATTGCTCACTTTTAGATAGAGAACAGTGTAATTACTGAGCAGAAGTAGAAATCAATTATTAGCGAATATTCACTTTTTTTTAAAATTATTTTTTATTATTTAATATTTTAATAATTAATTAACTACTGCTTAATTTATGCTGCAGTTACAAACTTATTTACTTACATTAATGCATGATATTTAATCAATAAAAGAAAGCTGTCACAATGCAGTGGGTACATTAAGACAATATGAGTACATTTTCATGAATTGTTCTTTCACTAACGACGAATATTTCACATGACATTTAATTAATATAAATGGGCAGCTACTTTTAACTGTTAATTAGATAACAGCATATCCTATCAAAAAGGATTAAAAGTCAAGTGCACTGTTCTTTGAGGCACAGAGACTCTCGTGCTAAGTGCGATGCTTTCTGCAGGCCGCCCTGCGGAAAGAGACTGAGCCATATGGGGTAAAACCCGGTGCAATGAAGCCGATCCTCTCAATCTTCTCGACATTCTATTGAAAGAGGAATGTGGCCTTTACTTTTCAGTTGCCAAAAACACATAATACGTCAAGTTAGGCCTAGCCACCCCGGACGCGATGTTCGCCCATCATGAATGATGAGGACCATTCATTCATTCTTCTTCTTCTTCAGCTTTCCGAGCCATTGAGGTTCATTCATTGCATCTTTATTTGATGAAGAACGAATGACTTGCGCTTTAGTTTGGATTATAGTGAGGAGGTAGTTGCGCAACTTCGTCGACCTCACTCCCTCATCTGGGTCTATCTGGTTCCAGTGGGTACTATATATATTGTCCGTTTAAAAATAAACAAGCCACAGTAATAGAAGGCAGAATTTCACAGCTCCCAATTTACAGGCCGCGAAAAGAACACATTGGAATAGATTCCTGTGTGCACTTCCTGATTGTACGAATGTATTGTAAGTTAGGGCACAAAAAAATTCATAACTCCGCTTATAATTAATGTACCTTCTTCGTTGAGATACAGTTGGATTCGTCTTGTCAAGCTGTATCTAACTGTGATGATTTCATAAGTAGAAACCCTATTTTAAAATATTCTCTATATATGCTATTATTATTATTAATTACTATATATATGGGGGTTTGCTGCTGTCGGGCTTGTAACCGATACAGTAAAAAAAAGGGACAGAAATTCGCCCGATGAACGTTTCGACCCACGTCTTTATCAACGGGACAACAAGAACAAGTGAGGCAACACGATTAAATATACATATAAACGAACAACAACAAAGAATCAAATACTCATACTCTTAAGATAAAACCTCACCATGATTTCTCAATTTTAAGATGACCGACTTCGGGTTGTTGGCCAGCGGATTGTAAAATTTCACAAGAACGGTTCAGAATAGAACCCAGCCTTGCGTTATTTATAGAAAATTACCACACTCGTGAAATGCCCGAAATGGGATGTATTACTATTATACTAAACAACTGATCCTGCAACAGACACGATATATACTTCTTTTTTTTTTAACCGCGCAATGGTAACTCCCGTTCAATGCCTTGCCTTCGTCAACAGTGACAGTGTCAGGACAAGACAGTAATAATAATAATAATATTATTAATACTAAAGGCAGTTTAGTTTAGTTTGGGTGTTGATCACAAAACAAACTGAAACATGAATAAAGAAAATGCAAAAGGAGGCGCGATAAAATAATGAAAATGTACAAAACATGAGGAATTAAGAAACAGATGGTATGTGTTAATGTTATTGTTACAAATATATAAAAATAGCAACACACAAGTGATATCTGATACATGATTACACCATAGGTGTATTATAACTATAAGCATTATATAAAATGCCGACTCCGTGGCCTTGGTGTTACGGACGCAGTTCATGATCCCTTATACTCGTGTTTGAAACACAATTGCGCGCCATTTGGCAGCAAACCGCGTTGCGTTGGTTTTTCACGAAATGGTATGGGTGCCGGTCGTTCAGAAAGTAATGGCAAACTACTGAACGTAATCTTGCCAGGAGATCACAACAGCAAAAATGCTGATGTTTACTGCGACGTCCTGTAAAGTATATGCAACTAACTTACACTTTTATTATATAAAATAAACATGAAAGTAGGCCAAACACTTATTTATCTAATTTTGCTTTTAATATCCCGTTCAACCCTCCTGGGTTGTAATTGGGATATATGTTATAATATAAACGACTAAACTAAAGTTTAGCATTCCTTTTGTGTATAATTTTTTCATAGATATTGTTTTTTGATATGTGTTATAATATTTAAATATTTATCTGTAATGTATGTATAATATAATTAAACTGTTTATAATATGATTGAAAATGTGTATACTGATATTCACAAAATACATATACTCGTTCGTAGTTAAACATTCACAACAAGCAATGATATGCAGACCAGAGGGAAGCAGAGGAAGAGGCCGACCATGTAAACGATGGACACGGGGAATAACAGAGTCCATGGGAATATCGATACATGAAGCCCATAAGCGGGTACTCTCCCGCTGTTTATACTTCACCTCGACACCGCAAGGTACAAGAGGAACATGATGAGATGATGATGATGAAGCATTCATTTTTAAAATATAATTTAACGCGTATGGGAATGTCTTTCGTGCTGTGATGTCGGTTCTTGACTCAACTCATATATTTTAACATAGATATCATTTTTTCAACATATGTTATATTTATTTATCTATCTATCATATAGCTGTGATTTTTATTTTTACTGATTGTCGTATGCCATGAATAATTAAGTGTTCATTTTGTACATAATATTACATAGACTTCATTTTAACATATGTTATAGATTTAGGATGTATGTATGAAGTGGTTCTGCCTATTATATAGTTATGACTGTTTATTCTAAAATATCATGTAGTCAAGTATACACTTGTAGATAATTTCGCACAGACATTGTTTTTCAATGAATGTTATATTAATCTGTAATGTATGCTTACAGACGTTTTGTCAATCGGACAGTAGTGAGAGTTCATGCTGCCATCATCTTCCGTGAACTGTGTACAAATGTGATCTTTGACCGATAGCCCACAATATTTCATACTGCACTTCCCACATTATCTCACATATATGGGTTTTAGTTCTACCGCAAGTTGTACCTTACGTATTGCGTACCCTTTCCACTCATCCCTCTGGAGGAATCTGTCCCCAACAGGGTTTCTACTGACAGAGGCAGGTTGCAGTGGGACACATACTCTATTAGTGACTGTCTTTTCTTTGCATTACATATTTCCTACTCTGGATCCGTTGGAACTACATCGGCCATGTACTCAGAATGGACAAGACAAGACTCCCCTACCAAGCCCTCATATGGTCACCGGTAGGGAAAAGAAAACGGGGAAGACCAAGAGAGACCCTGCGTAGAACCATCATTAGAGAAGGCTCATTCAATAGCCAAGTAAATATCCAAGATCTACAACAGGTAGCAGCGAACCGCCAGGCATGGAGAGACAGGACTTCTGCCCTATGCGCCGCCTTAGGCTCAAGAGGAAAGACTAACTAACTAACACTCTAGTAAGTAGCGAGCAATATTATTCTGGTTTTAACAATAATAGTTTTTAAAACACACTTTATAGCGAAGGAACCTGTAGACCAAATGAAAACAGATGCAATGTGGATATCCAATCATGATAATGTGTGTTATCCGAGGAAATAACGAACAACACCATCATCATTAGCATGTGCCATGCCGATAAGTGTGAGCGATCATGTTTCGCCATCTTGCATGATCACCAGAGTCAAGGATCAACTCCGTGTTCTTGTCTCAACAATGTCACCCGACCAAGCCATCCAGATATTTATTTCTCTGACTTCCCTGTATCCTTTCCCCCTCAATCTTTGCATGTTGTCACCAAATCCTCTAATTTATTTCTTATAACGCGTCCAAAGAATTGTGACTGTCTACGTCTAATTTCTTTAACCAATTTACGGTTCTCATATGCTACTTGTACGACATGATTTTTTTTTTTTTTTTTGGTGGATCTGTCCATGTATTCTTTGCAGTTTCTCGCAAAACCACATATCCACTGCCATTATATGTTTGTCAGCTTGTCTGCTCATTGTCCAAGTCTCACATTCATACAAAACTGCAGGTTATATGAATCATTTCAACACCCTTTTTCTAGTTACAATCGACATCTTTTTAATGGTCGGTATGTTTTCCATCTTGCAAAAGGCTACCTTCATCATAGCTGTTCTTGTTCTAATCTCTTCAAGTTATCGCCCATCAGATGTTAAGACGGTTCCGTGATAGTTGTGCCGATTCACTTGAATACTCCCATTTAGCCGTATATTACATAATAACAACAACTAATGTAATAACAATAAGGGTTGCACAATGCACTGCAAAATGCCCTCATGGCGTGTGCACTCTGACAGCATGTCCAGTTCCTGGCCTTCACGTGGCGGGCCAAGTTTAACTAATATGAGAAGGGGCGACTGTGAGTCTCTAGTGCGTATAACTAGACTTCTCTAGATGCGTATGTAGATCACAGTCTACACCAGCAAAAACGGGCGCTGAAGACGGAGGCAACCAACCAGGAGGTGCGCCACATCAATCAGGATGTCACGCACAAACGCAAAGAGAAATATGTCTACAGCTGCAAAAAGCGATGGTGCTTGTCTTGTTATAGACCTCCAGGCCGGTGATATATGTTTCGAAAGTGCGCAACCACAATCACCGGAGGTCCTTCTAAGGTGTTCCGGGAATAGAATAGAATTCTAGAATAGAGCGCCTTGTCACACCAAAGACTGAAAATAATTCACTAGAATCAGAAGGGAATTGGGGGGGGGGGGGGGGGGGGGGGGCTAGACGAAGAAAACATATTGAATTAAGAACAAAGCAAATAAATGTATGTTGCTGGCAAGAATCTTACCTCCGTGAAAACAGCTTTCAAAATCAGAGTCAGGGGGTGTTACCGATCTAACCGAAAAGACGGGCGAAAGGGTGGGATACTGAGCCTTGTAAAAAATAATAGTACTTCTTCCCAAATTGAAATATAAATGGAAAAGGCAGATTCAAGACAGACAATGCAGATTTACATCTGATCAATTACCATTGTCCAAGATACCGCCCTCGGACACTAGATGCAATCCAAACAAAGAAAGAAAATGATTGTTTGTGGAGATTCTAACAGAGCTGGAGCTATGATAGCACGGACCACAGAAGCGATGAGTGGAGGACTGGCAGGATGAGAATAGATCCGACACACCTTCTTTTTACTCGAGACCATGGCATATCACAAATACACCTGACCAGGCTTTTGATTCACCAGACCTGAAATGGATATATAACGAGAGTTGTTAGGAAACAACTCAGTGGCTCTGATCACCTGCCAATCTGTCTAATTGTAGAAAATGAGCTTGTGAGTGAAAGCAGCACACTCTCGGGGTGGAACTATAAGAAAGCAGACTGGATAATGTACAAACATCGCACCAGCATACTGGTTAGAAATCTGAACATAGATAAAGAAATATATAAAGTAGTTGAAGAGTTCAGCAAATGCATACTACAGGCAACACGAGAATCAATACCAAGAGGTTCTCTTAAGCAATAGCCATACTGAAATAGTGAACTAGAACAACTGCACAACGATGTGGAAATATGTAGAAAACACAAACAAAACCCATCAAAGAGCACCATAATAAATGTCAGTATGCTAAGGCCAAGCTTCACAGGACCAAATTGCAGGCTAGACTGAAAGCTGACAAGAATAAACTGTCTTTGAACTTTGAAAGAGACACGGAATTTGTGGAAGCTAGTAAAACAACAAAACGTCTAGACCACGGGGAGAAACTCAAAGATTGCTATACATAAAGACGGTAACGTCTTAACAGGGAAACAAGCAGCTGACCATTTTCCAGACTTCTCAAGATAACAATATTGAGATTTTTCCAGAGAAACAACTAGAGATTTGAGATAAACAACATACCGGACAAAATGAACTAGCACACTCAAGAGGAGCACCTATTATACTCAGTGAAATTAAGTTAGCAATATAAAAACCGAAAATCAGAAATCCAACAGGAACCGACGGTATATACAGGAAATGATCAAGAACCTAGGAACAATAGCCAAAACAAAGCTACCATTGATCTTCAATAACAGCTGGGGCCTTAGGCAGTTCCACAAACCTGGAGGGAAGTCATCGTGATACCACCTAAAATCAGGAGAAGTACAGTTCTCTTGCTTCCAGCTACAGACCTTACCAACTGTTTCTGCACAATCAGTCTCGGACTACAGTGGTACACTGAGAGTGAAAACAGTCTAATGCAACAGCAGGTAGGTTTTAGTTTTAGGCAGTGTTACTCTACGGAAGATCAGACAACCTACCTATCTCAAGAAACTTTCAAGATAAGAAACTGGAGCCTTTAGTGTGGATAGATATAAAGAAAGACTAGGAATTATGTATGATGAAGAAACTGAGAAACAGTAAAGTGAATAGAAGAATGTACACATGGGTGAAAGGATACTTGCTCAACCGTAGAGACTGAGTATAAATATATGGATCCACGAGCAAGAAAGTTCTACTGCGTCATGTTCTATCTCAAAATGGAGTCTTGTTCTCTCTCTCTCCCCCCCCCCCCCCCCCCCCCGGGGTAACCTTAGATGACAGGCTGACATGGAGAAAGTACATCTACAAAGCAGAAACAAAAGTCAGAAGATAGACAATAATCCTGAGAAAACTAAGTGGAACCACAGGAGAAGCCAGCGGGAAAATGCTTAGCAACGTCTGCCAACCGAGGGTATGACCACACTTGAAATATTGGTCAGCTGCATGGTATTCAACATCAAGTACCACACTACACGGGTTGGATGGGTGCAACATCAAATACCACACTACACGGGTTGAATGGGTGCAACATCAAATACCACACTACACGGGTTGGACAAGGTGCAACATCAAATACCACACTACACGGGTTGGACAAGGTGCAACATCAAATACCACACTACACGGGTTGGACGCGGTGCAACATCAAATACCACACTACACGGGTTGGACAAGGTGCAACATCAAATACCACACTACACGGGTTGGACAAGGTGCAACATCAAATACCAAACTACACGGGTTGGACAAGGTGCAACATCAAATACCACACTACACGGGTTGGACAAGGTGCAACATCAAATACCACACTACACGGGTTGGACACGGTGCAACATCAAATACCACACTACACGGGTTGGACACGGTGCAACATCAAATACCACACTACACGGGTTGGACACGGTGCAACATCAAATACCACACTACACGGGTTGGACAAGGTGCAACATCAAATACCACACTACACGGGTTGGACAAGGTGCAACATCAAATACCACACTACACGGGTTGGACACGGTACAACATAAAATACCACACTACACGGGTTGGACACGGTGCAACATCAAATACCACACTACACAGGTTGGACAAGGTGCAACATCAAATACCACACTACACGGGTTGGACACGGTGCAACATCAAATACCACACTACACGGGTTGGACAAGGTGCAACATCAAATACCACACTACATGGGTTGGACAAGGTGCAACATAAAATACCACACTACACGGGTTGGACACAGTGCAACATCAAATACCACACTACACGGGTTGGACACGGTGCAACATCAAATACCACACTACACGGGTTGGACAAGGTGCAACATCAAATACCACACTACACGGGTTTGGACAAGGTGCAACATCAAATACCACACTACACGGGTTGGACAAGGTGCAACATCAAATACCACACTACACGGGTTGGACACGGTGCAACATCAAATACCACACTACACGGGTTGGACACGGTGCAACATCAAATACCACACTACACGGGTTGGACAAGGTGCAACATAAAATACCACACTACACGGGTTGGACACGGTGCAACATCAAATACCACACTACACGGGTTGGACAAGGTGCAACATCAAATACCACACTACACGGGTTGGACACGGTGCAACATCAAATACCACACTACACGGGTTGGACACGGTGCAACATCAAATACCACACTACACGGGTTGGACACGGTGCAACATCAAATACCACACTACACGGGTTGGACAAGGTGCAACATCAAATACCACACTACACGGGTTGGACAAGGTGCAACATCAAATACCACACTACACAGGTTGGACAAGGTGCAACATCAAATACCACACTACACGGGTTGGACAAGGTGCAACATAAAATACCACACTACACGGGTTGGACAAGGTGCAACATCAAATACCACACTACACGGGTTGGATACGGTGCAACATCAAATACCACACTACATGGGTTGGACAAGGTGCAACATCAAATACCACACTACATGGGTTTGACGCGGTGCAACATCAAATACCACACTACACGGGTTGAACAAGGTGCAACATCAAGTACCACACTACACGGGTTGGACAAGGTGCAACATAAAATACCACACTACACGGGTTGGACAAGTTGCAACATCAAATACCACACTACACGGGTTGGGCAAGGTGCTACATCAAATACCACACTACACGGGTTGGACAAGGTGCAACATCAAATACCACACTACACGGGTTGGATAAGTTGCAACATCAAATACCACACTACACGGGTTGGGCAAGGTGCTACATCAAATACGCCACTACACGGGTTGGACAAGTTGCAACATCAAATACCACACTACACGGGTTGGACAAGGTGCAACATCAAATACCACACTACACGGGTTGGATAAGTTGCAACATCAAATACCACACTACACGGGTTGGGCAAGGTGCTACATCAAATACCACACTACATGGGTTGGACAAGTTGCAACATCAAATACCACACTACACGGGTTGGGCAAGGTGCTACATCAAATACCACACTACACGGGTTGGACAAGGTGCAACATCAAATACCACACTACACGGGTTGGACAAGGTGATACATCAAATACCACAATACATGGGTTGGACAAGTTGCAACATCAAATACCACACTACACGGGTTGGACAAGTTTCAACATCAAATACCACACTACACGGGTTGGGCAAGGTGCTACATCAAATACCACACTACATGGGTTGGACAAGGTGCAACATCAAATACCACACTACACGGGTTGGACAAGGTGCTACATCAAATACCACACTACACGGGTTGGACAAGGTGCAACATCAAATACCACACTACATGGGTTGGACAAGGTGCAACATCAAATACCACACTACACGGGTTGGACACGGTGCAACATCAAATACCACACTACACGGGTTGGACAAGGTGCAACATCAAATACCACACTACACGGGTTGGACAAGGTGCAACATCAAATACCACAATACACGGGTTGGACAAGGTGCAACATCAAATACCACACTACACGGGTTGGACAAGGTGCAACATCAAGTACCACACTACACGGGTTGGACAAGGTGCAACATCAAATACCACACTACACGGGTTGGACAAGGTGCAACATCAAGTACCACACTACACGGGTTGGACAAGGTGCAACATCAAATACCACACTACACGGGTTGGACAAGGTGCAACATCAAATACCACACTACACGGGTTGGACAAGGTGCAACATCAAATACCACACTACACGGGTTGGACAAGGTGCAACATCAAATACCACACTACATGGGTTGGACAAGGTGCAACATCAAATACCACACTACACGGGTTGGAGAAGGTGCAACATCAAATACCACACTACACGGGTTGGACAAGGTGCAACATCAAACACGTAGAGTCATGCGGGAAGGATGCGATCAGCCCCTGTAGTGTAGATGGATAAGATGAGGGAGGCACGAGATGGTGCATAGATTTAAATAACGCTTAATACAAGCAGACAAGTTCCAGCATGCCTGGCCACCTACAGAAGAAGATTTGAATACTTAGCTGTGGGGCGATCGTTTTTTTCTCCACCAGGCCAAACAAATCTGCAGACAAACCACTGATTTGCACACAGTTGACATCTCACTGAAAACTATCACAGAGCGAACAGAGACGAACAAAGACTATCAGTACAAATTCAGACAAAGGTGAACGGAATATTGGACAAGGAAAAACAGAACAGTGTACATCGCAGAACAGCCACTGTCATTTCCTTGATGAAGAATACCTAGAAGACCTAGGAATCCGAGTATACACAAATGGGTCAGCTCAAAATAATGTTAGAAATGGAGGAGCGGGAATGCATATAGAATACCCAAATTATACCAGGAACACGGTCAGAGTGCCAACAGGGAAGAACTGCCATAATATAATGCTGAAATTCAGGCAATAAAGATAACAACAGAAAAACTAGTGAATACCAACCATGGTGCATTTCCCTGTGGTGCTACTGAAATATGCGAAAATCCGTACTTGAGGCACTGAAGTCTGGGAGATTGCTAGTGCCACGGACACACTATCTGGTCTAGACAGCCAATGTAAGGTCACCATACCACTGTATGGATACCACCTCACCGTGGAATGCCTGAAAATGAGATAGTTGAACAGCTAGCTAGGGAAGGTGCTACGGAAGAACAACCCAGGGTACCTGTCACATGTCATCAAATGTAAGAATAATAAAATCAATCCGAAAACCACCAAAACCAGCACAAGATGAGTATATATAATTCTAGGGACAAACCAGAACAAATAAATGTATAAAAAGTTCAAGATTTGCGAATCAGCCTATACGAACATGTGAATTGGCGTAACATACTCCAGGACTGCCGAAAATATTACATATCCAGGCAAACCATCTGGTTGTGGCAGGATCGCCTCTGTTGTTGAGAGTTAACCAAGCACTCCCGTGTATTCTGACCCCAGGGGCTGGACAGGTAGATATACTGTTAACTCTGCTGTTAACCTCGTATTGATTGAATATGTCTACAAGCCCCTCCCAGATTCTAGACCCCCACTATCTACCCTCTCCCTTGGGACAATGAACACTGAGGCATCGTCCGAGACCACACTCAATAACTGTAAAAAAACAAATCTGTCAACATAAACAAAGTTTATTCTACCCTAGAGAAAATAGGTATGAATTGAACACCCTGATACAATATTTCTATTTACAATAGTAGAAGATAGAGTAGAGACAGAATCAGAGATGCTGTTAGATTCATCATCAGGCTGAGATGCAGATTTGGTGCAGATGTTCCGTCCAGTCGGTCCGCCACTCACCCGGCTCCCTTCCAGTATGATGACTGGAACCCTGGAGACCCCGGGAAGGTTAACCCGGTCAACAAATGCCTGCAGAAGTCGGATGTGTCGGCCTAACGGCGCAAGGACGCAGCTCTGCTGTAAACAGGCACAACGCAATCACATCTGGAAAAAAAACTCCGGATGAACGAAGAAGAAGAACCCTGGAGACCACTCCGTCCCAAGCTCGGATCGGCAGTCAGAGGAATTACCCACTTGGACCACAATCGACTCGACGAACTTCAAATCCACAACGTCACCCTGAGTCACTGTTAATGGCACTAAACAGTTCTCAGTATACAGCCGGCTGGGAGACCCTCTACCTTGAGGTGACCCTAGTTAATCTCTTGCCTTCAATTGATATAGCAAATGACCAACCTAATCGTCCTGGACTAGAAACGCTTACCCCTGGTTGGGTAATGGATCATTACTGCAGCGAGTTCAGAAGAGTCACACGAAAAGTACATATATTCGGGCAGATGGTATCGGAACACTGCACAGTCACGACTCCCTCGGAGTCGAGGCACACAAGATAATCAAACTCGGTAAACCTTGGTGACCGAACATAATGTCATTGTTCTTGGACTCAGTTGTCAAACTAATTTGATAACACAACTAATTCTCAATTCACCACAACGATGTTCATCAGGACAAGGATGAGTTGCCCTGTATACCTGCAATGTTTCATGTAATTATAATACGCAAGCTGGTGTGGGTCTAGTCGTGACCGGACACTATTGCCGACGTAATTACAGCACCATGATGAGTGCCAATCGCTGCCTGGAGTCTCCGACGATTAGGCGGATAAACAATGGACTTGGAATTGATGAGCTCCCAGAGCTGTGACTACCCCAACTTGGTACGTCTCTCTGGAGCGAGCATATCATCATCTTTCCTTAGTGCTTCAATTGTCTATTATACAGAAGGCATGATTGCTCAGGTGGATGAACATATCATCGCTGAAATAGTGCATCATCAAACGTTCATAAATAGAGACAAACCATCGGTTTCCACAAGTGCTGCTTCAGGGTTCACGAATCAACTTGGTGAGTATTCTTCTTCTTCTTCTTCTTCTTCTTCTTCTTCTTCTTCTTCTTCTTCTTCTTCTTCTTCTTCTTCTTCTTCTTCTTCTTCTTCTTCTTCTTCTTCTTCTTCTTCGTTCATCCGGAGTTTTTTTTTTTCGGACGTGATTGCGTTGTGCCTGTTTACAGCAGAGCTGCGTTCTTGCGCCGTTAGGCCGACACATCCGACTTCTGCGGGCATTTGTTGACCGGGTTAACCTTCCCGGGGGTTTCTTAGGACGTTAGACTCTCACTGTTGTGGTGTTATCTCCCATCCCAGCTGGCCCATATAGAACAGCCAAAGGCATCCTGGTCGGCCCTCAAGGGAAGGCAGGGGCAGACCATGGGCATTCCCCGCCATCCAAGGAGGCTTCCATAATTGCAGAGCCATCACACAGCGCTCTGGTACTGGGCTCACCCAAGGAATCGTCACGTCCTGCACATGGCTGCTTAGCCTCACTTCCGTATATTGGGCCTTCCGTTCACCATAGGCTGTTCTTCCAGAAGCCAGAAGAATGCAGTTTGCAGATGACATCCACACAGTGAGCTTTCGATTCGGACTTTCCACGTAATGGATTTGCTATCCAAGCAATATTCCATTTTGTGCCACTAGGACGCTTTTTCCACCTTTTATGAAGCCCACACAGTGAGCTTTCGATTCGGACTTTCCACGTAATGGATTTGCTATCCAAGCAATATTCCATTTCATGCCTCTGGGAGGCTTGTGTAACCGACATGCCTGTGGTATGAAGTGTGGCAGTCTAAATACTTCTTCATGTACATTTAAATGTCAACCTGAATACAGTTAAAGTAAGCTGCAGTCGACTTGAGCTTGTTGATATCTCCATAAAGCTTGTCCTCGAATGAAGCAGGTGTGGGCCAAAATATCTTTCTCTGTTCTGCATATATTGGGCACTCTTGCAGCAAATGTTTAGCTGTCATTTTACCAGTTCCACAATTACATTCATCTGTATCTCCTATCTTTAGTTTGTTGAACAAGTGGTATTTCAGCCTGTTATGTCCTGTGCGGAGTCTGAAGATTGCTACTTGTTCTCTTCGGTCGAGTTTGTAATATGCATCATCCTTCTGGTGGCCTGGATGCTCTGATTCCCATTTGGTTCTATAAGTGCTTTTTATCAACCTCTTTGCCTCATTATAGGTTATGTCTATGTCAGGCTGTGGTAGTCGTCCGCCCTCTTTTGCCAGTCTGTCAGCCTCTTCATTTCCAGGTATACTGCAATGTGATGGGATCCACTGTATTACAACTTTTTTGGATTTCTGGCATAGACCATGGAGTGCTGCTCTTAGGTCAGCTAGTTCTGTGCTGTTTTTGCTCTTCAGTATTGAGACAGCTGACTTTGCATCTGTGAAGATAGCTATTTGCTTCTCTTTATTTTCCTCCATCAAGAGCATTTCTGCTGCAGTTTTCAGAGCCTCTACCTCCGCTTTGAAGTTACTTGAAAACTTTCCAGTTGCCACTGAATGTGTTTTTTTTCACTCCATTTTTTAAATTTAGGAGAATTCCTCCTCCTCCATTCTCTACTGAATTTTTGGCTGATCCATCTGTATATGCATGGGTCCAATTGCTGCTTGGGTAATGTTCTTTTATGTAGTTTAGGGTTATTTCTCTTCTTTCGGTTTCATGCTGAGTGTTCTTTTTCTCAATACCAGGAATGTTTTCTATCATCTCAGGCAGTTGCTGCTGTCTCCAAGCTGGGAACTTGTCTGCATTGTAAATGGGTTTGACTGTTGATATGTTAAGTATGGGATCTGCCCTAATCTTTCGTTTTGCAGTTTCTACAAAGTTGCTACGCTTCAGTCTTCCCTTTCCAAAACCACTAAACCTTTTATACATAGGGTGGTCTGTCAATCTTCTAAATTTTTCAGCTTGTTGCTGGGCTCTGCTATCTCTTCTATCCTGCATTGGTTGTAAACAAGTTATCTTTTCTAATTCATTAATAGGCGTTGTCTTCAGGCTTCCAGTTATGATTCGCATTCCTTGATTTTGGACTCTACTTATTTTGTTAAAGTTTGACTTAGCTGCTGTTGCCCAAGCTGCAATGCCATATTCCAGTACTGGCCTCACCCGTCCAGTATATAACTTCTTGAGAACTTTCTCATCTGCTCCCCACGTTGTACCAGCAAGCTTTTTCATGATTGCCATTCTTTGCTTTGCTCTTGTTCGATTTTTCTCAACCTGTGTCTTCCATGTCAGGCGACGATCAAAGGTGACTCCTAGATAGTTTGGATTTTCTTCATGGCAGCAATATTTTTCCATTCAATACCAGCTTAGGTTGCTGAGTTTTAGTTGAGAGGGAGAACACTGTGCATGTTGTTTTCTCCTCACTTATCTTCACTAGCCATGATTTTGACCAGTCCTCTAGCGCTAATAGGGCTTGCTGTATTCTGCTGTTAGCTGTACTAATATATTCTTCAGATGTCCATATGGCTAGGTCATCTGCAAAGGATGATGTGTGTACTCTGGCTGGAAAATTTTCCGTGATGTCGTTTATATATGCTAGGAATAATGTTGGTGAAAGAACTCCTCCTTGGGGGACACCTTGCTCCAACAGCATCATTTTGCTGGTTTGTCCTTGTACTTTTGTCCTGGCAGTTCTGTTCTCAAGGTAGTGGCTGATCCATTTGTACATTTTCCCACAAACATGCATTTTTTGCAGTTTTACTTTCAGTCCTTCCTTCCATACTTTATCAAATGCTTTTTCTAAATCTATCCAGACCGCTAGTGTGTGCTTTTTCTCTTGGAAGGCATCCTCTATTTCCTGAGCTATATAGGTTATTTGATCTTCAGTGGATCTGTACTTTCTGAATCCTGCTTGGTGAGGTGTTAAGAGTTGGTTTTCTTCCAGATGCCATGTTAGCCTGCCATTGATAATGTGTTCCATTAATTTTCCTACACAGCTAAGAAGACTGATAGGTCGATAGCCATTTGGTTCTTCCAGGTCTTTTCCTTTCTTTGGGATTGGTATTAGTATAGCTTCCTTCCATGCCTGTGGGACTATTCCCCTCTTCCAGCTGTAATTTAGGACTGCTAGTAGTTTCTTTTTTGCCTTAGTGCCTAGTCCTATTAGCATTTCATTTGTGATTCCATCCTTTCCTGGTGATGTCTTCTTTTTTAGGGTATTCATTGCCTGTTCCATTTCTTCCATTGTTAGATTTGCCATCATATATTCTGCTGCTGTCTCTGTATATCTATGATGTATCTGTTTATCTTTGATTGCTTTCTTCTGTTCGGCTGTAATATCAATGTGGTTTGCACTGGCATAGTGTTCCATTAGTGCATTTGCAGCCTTTTTTCCTGTAAGCAAGGCATTTCCTTGTTTAATTGTTATTTGTTTGTTTCTAGGTCCTTCATTGTTCATGGCTTTCACTAGTTTCCATAGTTTGTTTCCATCCCTGTCAAAATTCAGGTTTTCTGTTTTTTTCCTCCAACAATCTCTTGTTGTTTGATTTACTGTTCTTTTATATTTTGCTGAGATGGCTTTGAGAGAGATGTTCGCTTCAGTTGTTTGTTCTCTCTCTGCGGTCTTCCTAGCATCTTCAACTTTGTTCCTCCAAAATTTGTAGTTCTTCAGTCCAGTATGGTTTGTAATTTTTCCTCGCTCCTCTTGGAATAGACTCAGTGGCCGCCTGTATTATTGCTCTGTTTAGACTTTCCACCATTTGCTTCATGTTGCCATATCGTGTATTTATGTTTTCACAATATTTGTCTGTTAGTATGGCAAATCTGTCCCAATCTGCTCGTTTGTAATTCCAACGGGGCAAAGGCTTTTGCTCCTGTGGAACATACTCCATATTTATTACAAGCTTGATTGGTCTGTGGTCACTACCTGCTAATTGGTCAAGCACATGGCGATCGATTTTGTGGAGGATGTCTCCTGTGCAGAAAGCTAAGTCTGGAGTAGAAGTGGTAATCCATCTTCTGGAGTAGAAGCTCGGTGTGTCATCCGCTTTGTTGAGTAGATGGAGATTTGAGTCTATTTCCCAGTCCTCCACTTCATCTCCTCTTTTGTCAGTATCTGGGTATCCCCATCTTTCTGAACGGCTATTAAAGTCTCCGACAACAATGCAATTTGTGTCAGTTATTTCCATGTTTGAGAGTGTAAGATCCTTATCTGCCGGGCTATACAGATTGTAAATTCTTATTTTCACGTCCTTTATCATTATATCAACACCTATAATTTCCGTTTGGTTGTCAGAGATCACAGATACTTCGCTGCAAGGTATTGTATTTCGTGTAAGTATTACAACTCCTCCTTTGTGTCCTTCGCGGTCGAAACGTGTGGCCTGATATCCCTCGACTGAAAATGTGCGATTGGCGTTGAGGTGTGTCTCTTGAATGTATGCCACATCTATTCTATCTTTATGAAGACGCTGTGTTAGGGAGGCTTTCTTGTTATAAACTCCTTCTGCATTCCATTGTAGTATGTTGAGTGTCCGGGGTGTTTGGTCAATAGCTCTTAACCTACTCCTCTGTGCCTTGACTCCACAGCACAGGGGAAGGTGACCACCAGTAGTCATGGGTGGACCCCCTCGAGGCAGAGGGCCCGGCACTATCACCGCCTGATGGGACTTCACGGGATTAGCACCATAACGATTAATTTTCATCTGTGGCATCATGAAATGATAAAGTTACGTTGCACTTCTTTGTCAAGCCTGTGGCTCAGTACATCCGATTTCGACAAGCATTTGTTCGGGATGCTTTCCCTAGCCTTTGACTGTCCCCAGTCTACCTACAAGGCAGCAGGTTTGTACGTCTCTTCGTCTGGTCCCTCTCCCTTGACCTGTCCGACATGGGTGACCCTACCAGTAGCTGTGCTACCGTCGGCATAGCTCTTGGGGTCATTGGAACGCTCAAGCCCCTCTACCTCGTCAAGGTGGACGCACGGCAGAGGGGGTGAGTATTATTCAATCATGATGATTCACCCTCTCACATGATGTGGCACAGTCAGGCGTGGTAAGTAGGTATATCGATCATTCGCCCTTGTATACGTAGTGGTTTCAGGCAAACAACAGTAGTTGTAGGCTGGTTCCTAAACAGGCAACACCTGAAAGGAAGAGCGATAGGTGAGAGTATTCGGCTCCAAACATTGGTCCACATGCATCAAATCAATGACTACTCAACCTTCAGTAATGCTAATTAGTTATTCAGCTAATTAGAGCATCATCTCTATGTTGATAGTATTAAAGCATGGGTATCAGTCCAATGTCAGATGGCCTTAAGAACAGCCCGTCAGACAGATTAAGTACCAAGAATGGCGAGTCTGATCTAACGTCTCACATACCCCTATTCTCATAACGGTTGTCGCTAAAGTATATAGCTATACTAGTTCTAGAATTAACAAGAACTAAATATCAAGGCGAGAAGTCCCTGGACCCCCCCCCCCCCTTACATTATACATCCAATAATAAACATAATAACGATCAGTGTACTACCACTTGGGATATAGTAATAATACATGACCACATAATGTATTTACACCATCCATTTCGCTGATGGGATATCTTGCCCACCCTGTAGCGATACTCTTTTTGTTATTCTCTTTCCTAGAGTCAAGAAGTCCTCCTGGTAAAACCCTACATGTTCAAAGGTTCTCTCCAGTTCTGGCCCCCTCCCAAGCGGATTAACCTTGGACCTTGGCCGAACTTCACGGCTGGCCTGGTTTGCCAGTCATATACTTTAATAACTTGCACTCAGTCCCCATATCCCATTTGTCCCCGTGCCTCATTCAACCTCCATTTGTCCCTCCATACTTCTATCGCATCAGCACTCATGTACTCATGCAAGTATGAAAAGAACAGGACAGTAAAGAGAAGAATCAAGAACGCATGTTTACATCGCGACGGTAACGCAGTGTTATATCGCATCGAACCACTTCGGCGTTCGGTACATCGCTCATAGAAGTATCACACAACATGACCTAATATATACGTCATAACAACATCGTATATATATCTAGCACTACTGAAGAACTTACTTCTAAGAATTCCACAGTTCCACGAAATGAACTTACTATTTAGTTAACACAAAATAGCTACATTACTTCCTATGGCTAAGCAGTACGTGCTCTATTTCCCTAGCACTTAAGCACTTCACTGTCTGAATTCTCCACCTATCAACTTACCTGTCTAATCCCAAGGCTCTACTAACATCAGCTACTGACTGACCTAAGTTAGGTTCATTATATACAACATTATACTGTTGCCTATTATAGTACAGCAAACATAGTATATGCAACTACTTACCGTACACAATTAATAACAGTTGAACACAATACGTCGATATACGGGGCTTTCATTTCTAAGCAGTCAACGAAACTACACAGGTTCACTAAGGCTTGTAAACAATGCAATACACAGCTGTATACGGCCCTAGTTTTCAACCGGCTTATCGATCGGCCCCTCATTAGCGATGCAACATCGGCCGCATATTTAATGAGTTCTGAACGATCGCGTTTTATGTTCAATTACAACGTTAAATTAATTAACAAAGTAAGTACCTGAATCTATGAACCTTTCCCCAGTCAGCTACAAGTACTGTCTGTAGGCCAGCATGCCGTAAGAGATGACAGTCCGCTGCAACTTGGTTGTGTGTGAGGTAATGGACAGTCTGCCGAACAGAGCAGT
>JACEFZ010022606.1:0-15966 GCA_014155875.1 Cepaea nemoralis
AAATCTACGTCCGCAATTCAAGGACGAGAAGTCAACATTTTAGTCCAACCGACCGGTATAGGTGCCACTCTCCTTCCTTTGATATACTTCATAAGTGTCATTTGTCTTTACCATGTCGTTATTATAAATGATATTGTGGCACCGGTAGCTCCGACAAAATCAATTTGCGTTTGCTTTCATCTCACTTCATAAGATTCGCAACATTCTACTCAAAACATACATTTCCGCTGATCTGAGTTACTTCAACATTTAATTATTCATTATCCATTATTCGCCTTCATAAGAAGAATAAGCTCCACACAATTTTCCAGATTTTACAATTTTCCTCGACATATCTATTTTTCATGAACAGCTCAGTCTTGTAACATGATCTTTGGAAGCGTCAATTCTGGCTTTATCGCTGTGTCACGTCTACCCTCAGATGTAACTGTGTAGACCAGATATTGAGAACGATTGACCTGTCTGATTTATGTACCCTTTAATATATATCACTGGAGTCTCCGTGGCAAAGCTGGCATGAAGCCTGCCTCACGCTCCGAAGATTGTGGTTTCGATTCTTGGCTACGCAGTTTGGATCACGAGTGCAATTTTTTCAAAGACTCTTGGGAGATGTCGCTGGAGCTACGTGCTTTGTGTGGCGTTATCAGCAGGTTGACCTACGAAAAGAGACTAAACAATGTGATATGGTGGTATTTGCCCATCAAGAATTATGATGACCATTCATATCATCCAGTGGGGTTGCAAGTTTGGAGCCGTGAGTTTTCAGATGGCTAGCAATGCCTATTTTGGCTCTAAATGGTATGTGACAATGTTGGCAAAGAATGCTTGACCTTCCAGGATTAAGATCTCCTGCAGTTGTTTTTTTTTCTTTCTTTTCGGTTTGTGTTTTATTTTGTCCAGCCTGTTTTTCACATCTCTTGCAGTACTGTTTGCTTCGCAAGTGACTACACCCTTGCGTAATCATGTACGAAACGAATTTCAGTCTTTGGCATTAGTCTCCCAAGTATCGTGATAAATTCCATAAACTTTTAGTGAGATCTTCAGAGTGTCTTTAAAGTATTTCCTCTGACCGCCTTGGGAGCGTTTATCACAGCTCAGCTTTCCGTAAACAATTTGTTAGGGAGCCTGTGATCTGGCATGTGAGCCAAGTCTCCAGCCCAGCGAATCTGATTCTTCATTTCTGCAGTGTGGATACAGGCATGGACGCTCTTTCTAAGACTTCGGTGTCTGGGATCTTGTTTTGCCATTTAATCTTCAATAGCTTCCTAAGGCAGACTATGTGGAAGTGGTTTCATTTCTTGGCGTGTCGCTGGTAAACAGTCCAGGTTTCACAAGCATATAGCAGTGTGGATACTACAACTGCTTTGTAGACTTTCAGCTTTGTTTGTCGGCTTATTCAATTTCTGTTCCACCATGTGACATAAAACAGGGTACAATGAAGTCGATCCTCTTGTGATTAACAAAAAATAATATATATTGAGTACATTGTAATATGTGCGTTTTGGAAACTAACATTGCAAAAATGTACCTGGGGAGTCATAGCAAAAGCCAATGGCCTATGTTTAGTAAACAAGAGGTTGGCATATGACACATCGGCCTCAAGTCTGAGAATGGAGGTGGAGGTGGTAACAGCAGCTTTCCGCTGGTTGGAGAACAAACTGCATACCCATGTTGTAATTGTAACTGATTCACAAAGCATGCTGACAGGGGTGAAGACTGGCATGCTTCGTGCTGAATGGTATGCATAAATTCAAGTGTCACGGGTTGTGAACTTTCGCTTGATCTTTTCTCCAAGAATATCTGGTGTGGTTGGAAATGAACAGGCAGACATATTAGCTAGTGCTGGATCAATAAGAGGTGATTTGATGCATGATAAGGCAGGTGCGGTGAAGTCCCCGGGAGAGCGTGAATAATGGAGAAATCCAGATAGGCTATCATGGTCTAAAGAGAATGTGGCTTCATGGGGTGGTCATATGATTTGGTAGACAGTTGTCACACAGAGGTAAAGCAAGACGGCATATAATCAGATTGCAACGGGCACCATTATTATTGGAACTCTCCTCTGGCTGTTGATGATGACTACTGAGCGCTCATGGGAATTCCTCGGTGCAATGATGTCGGTTCTTTTACTCAACTCAACGCAACTGAAAACTAACATTGCATTGCATTTGTCTAATCTTTAATGACAATTTCCTTTTCCCAATCTCGTTCACCGCCTTGTCTAGAACGATTTGCAAACTACTCTGATATTAAACCTGTTCCATCCAGCTTGTCTTACAGTTGTTATATGATGGTCTCCAACCGTGAACTCCTTCAAGATATTCGGTGTTTCTGATTATTGTTTCGCTGTTGGACAGATCGTAAACTAAAACAGACCGTTGTCTAACGCTCCTGTTTACCAGCTTAGGATTGTGTCTGGGCTTCTGAATGATAAACTAACTTAGGGCTGACAGATGACTGGAAGCTGGTTCTTTGATATCTGAGCTTGGTATCCTAAGCCCTCGGCCACCCGCTTCTTCAGACAGAATAAGGAAGGGTTTGGAAGTGAACATGAACATAAAATTGGTTAAATATCTACGACGATACGAGATCTTCAAGAACACAGACGATCAGTTACAGCCGTGAATCAATTGTTAATACGTCATCATAAATAGAAGTGTATAGTACTGTTTCGCCAGGTTTGGCATCCGAGCTCAGAAGCTATTTTTTGTTCAGGATTGTCTGCTCTAGAATGTCCCTGTCCCGAGTATACCACGGGTGTTAGTTAGTTAGTTAGTTAGTCGACAGATCATCCTCGTTGCACATCGGACCATTCAGTCCATAAGTGCTCGGATCCCCTCCTCAGCAAATCCCGCAGCGTGTAGCGGCTAACGACGCCAGTTCTGTGTTGGTTTATCAATCTTCTTTGGCTTCCTGCGTAGTGTTCTTGTTTGGCCACCCCTCTTTTAATTTGCTGCTCTCGCAGTCTGGCCATTGTTGTAGATTCACAGTCATCACTTGGTTCTTGCAAAAGTCTCACTTCTCGTAGAGCATTCAGAATGTCAGCCTGGTCCATGGCGCGTCCGCCCTCCACAGTAGCCTCACCTGCGAGCTTGTCAGCCCGCTCATTTCCTTGTACTCCCGCATGCCCTGGCACGAAGATGAAACTAATCTTTGCCAGCCGAGACCGCTTCAGAGGCAGCAACCATTCTCTTCGGATCGACCCCTCCTCTATCCTCTTGATCATGTTCATTGAGTCGCTAAGGAAACAAGCCCTAGTGAATGTCTGTGTCTCGAGCCATGTTATTGCTTTACTTACTGCCATGACTTCCATGGTCAGGCTACTTGTGGTTTCAGTGAAAGCACCAGAGTCCTCCTTCACAATTCTCCCTCCGGCCCGAGCTGTAAAGGCCCATGAGCTTCTCACATGTCGGACGACCGACCCATCTGTGTAGATGACCGCGTCACTGTCTAGCGAATTCTCGAAAATCAACGCTTGTACTTCAGCCTCAACAGCAGCCGGATTTTCTTGTCTGCATTTTCTATCTAGTTGGATGCAAACTGAAAAGGATGTGCAGAAGTCTGTTGGCACTTGCACCCACTCCTCGCCAGGTTCTAAGTCCTCAAGTGAACACACCTGTTGAAGAATGTCCTCGGCTTGACCCATCCACGACCGTCCTCTTTTTAACCTGCTGCCCTTCACCTTCCTAATTTCACTATGCAGTGGATGCTGTGTGTTTGCGTTAATTCTGAGGTAGGCACGTGCCCTGCAAACTTGCATTCTCTCTTCAATGGTTGGAAAATCAAGAAGGTAGCGCATCGCCCTGCATGCTGTATCTCTTGTACATCCAAGAATAATGCGCATAGCTTCATTCTGTATCCTTTCCATCCTTTCTATCTGCTTATGGCTGACAGTCAGGATTGCCATTGCATACTCCAAAACAGACATGACCAGCCCCTCATACAGAAGACATAGATGGCGCTGCTCACAGTTTGCTGCCGCCATCACCCGCATCGCTGCCAAACCCCGCTTGGCCTTTGTTATCACCTGGTCTATGTGCACATTATAAGCAAGGCTTCGATCAAACCGTATCCCCAGGTAATTCATTGCCTGCGTTCTTTCCACCGTCTCTGAACACAGCATTACAGTTGGTGTTGGATTGTTGACAATATGAGCTACCACGGGTGTTACAGGACCCCACTGGGGGAAGTGGGGAAGGAAGGGGGGGGGGGGGGGTGAGGGGGGAAACTAAACTACAGTAACATTGGAACCTTCCAAGCTGATCAGTATCGCTTTACCTATTATATGTGTTATGAGAGGCGATAAAGAAAGTTAGGATGGCACTAACTAATTCAGCCCAGAGAAAACAGTTACAAAGTCCAAAAAATCATAAACGAGTCTACATAGGGATTGGCGTAAGTTTGTTAAGGGCTTTATTGTATTGCATCGGGGGATGAAAGGAAGAGGAGGAGGAGGAGGAGGAGGGGGGGGAGGAGGAGGAGGAGGAAAAGGAAGAAGAACAAGAGGAAAAACAACAAGAACATGAAGAACAAGAAGAATATCCCCAAGAAACCAGACTTAATGTCTCTCTTTCACTTGCCCATCTCCGTTGACCTGTTCAACCTTGTGCCCTCCGCTAATAACCACACTACTTCTGACGTAGTAATGTTTATAAGGGGTCACAGTGGCGAAGAGGTCAAGCCACCTGTCTGCCACTTCGAAGATCCGGGTTCGATTTCGGACCTCATCATTCGGTTCATGAGTTCTATGTTTTCACAGACCCACGGGAGTCCGTCGCTGAAGCTGCAGAGTTCGTGCCCTGCGCGATCCATTCGACAGACCGTTCCGAGGACAGGAAACCCAGCCATGTGTGATATTATTTCGGTGCAGTGAAGTTGGATCTCATGCTTTAGTGTCTTTAACCTTTAAGCATTTTTATCAATACAATGCCACTAAGGACGGTTGCAAATTCTATAGTTAAAAATATCACGTAACATCCAAACCAGTGTCTGGCGACATATAGAGGAAGATTAATTCAAGCTACGCTATCAAATGTGTTTGATTTATCTGTTCTATCTCCCAATTTAGATGATGACCTTGGACCCACATTTGTTTGAAACGTAAGAGGGAATTGAACGATTTCAATCTTGAGCCAAATGTGTCGCCTGAACGGCTGGAGTTGATGTTTGTGTACATGATACTTGATAACATTTTTCGGTCTTTCTCTAGATGTAAATCCAGATGGTTTTCTGTTGTAGACACGGCTGATTTGGCTTCAAATTATTAAGATGTCCACAGAGGTCAGCATGTACGAATGGATTAAACATCCGCTGTGTTGATGCCGAGATAGTGGTCAGTTGGACTAAATTGTTGACTTCTCATTCTTGACCTGTGGAGGAAAATTGCAAGTAGGCTGTGAAGTCGAAGTTGGTTTCTCTGATGGCTAGGGATATTGTCAAAAGAGAAAGCTAATTCACACTCAAAAATCTGTCCAGTGCACTAGACGTGGTAGTACTGTATGGACTACACTTGAGTTCAAAGCTAGCGTCGCAAATTTTAAAAACAAATGTAGAAATCAAAAGATAATTATAAAACTAAGCCATACTGTATGTAACGAAATCTAGCGTGTCGATCCATCTATTCCGCCTCTTATGGTCTAGGTACATTCTACTGCCTTCGGGTCGTATCATATAGGGATACAAAGTGTTTATCAGCTGTTATGTTGTTCCGAGGAAACAAGAGGAACAAGAAAAGATTATGATGATGAAATTGTAAAATTCTGGACATGTAAAAGACAGGATTGTCTGGAGTGAGGTGTACAAGAAAAGAGAAGAAGAAGAATACCACAGCGTAGAAGGATTCAATACGTTTTAGATCACTTAAACGAGATAGCAACAGAGGCATGGCATCTGGCTAATGTTAGAGAAGGGTTTCGGATGACCCTTATGTTGACTTCTCGTTCAGAATTGCCCGGAAAACAACCTGGGTTTAATTGCAACGTCCTTCAAAGGACAATCAGCATATTTACTAATGGAGGAACGATTCTGCTACACAGGACAAACTAATTACTATGCTCGTTACCTCTGCTATGGTCATTTACATGTTTTCTCCGTTCCACAATCAGACGTATAGTGTTAATTGTTCACGCAGCATCAAGAAGACGACTACATTATCAGACATACAATTATTATCTCTGGAATGGCAAGTCTTTTTATCACGGCTCGTCGGAAAGGAGCTCGATCCTCTGCCTTTTCTCCCACCTTGTGCACTCTCATGTCAAAAGTGTCTGTAATGTCATGTTTCCACTTTTCCACCACTCCACCCCTGCCACTTCTTCCATGAACCTTGCCTTTCACTGTTGTTCTCTCCAAGCCACTCTGAAGTTTATTATGGCCAAAATTTTCCAGTTTCTGATACTGTTTACATGTCAGTGTGCTACGATGTTCACATCTGGTAGACTGTCAGTATCTTTTTCCTTCTCGGTCCATGATATTCTAAGAAATTTTCTGTAGCATTTGAGCTCAAAGGCAACGTTTTTGTCTTTATTTATTGCGAAATTGTCCATGATAACATCTGTATCAATATATCGGAAAGATGTATGTCCTTAAAAATATTGTAACCCGTTTGCTGGCGTTGTGCCATAGGTTCTTACTACTGTTTAATCTCTACAATAACATGGCCAGCCTGTACCTAATGTCTTTCTGACGGTGCCATTGTTGATGATTATGAATCCAAGAATTCCAAGTCTGTGACATTTTCAGCCTCTGCATTGTTAGTTGTGATATTTAGTTGGAATATGGTTTTGTCCATGTGCATTATTTTTGTTTTGCCCAAGTTCAGACAAAGACTTTCATTGTGCCTCTTCACATGCAAGATCAGCTCTTCTAATCCATTAGCACTATTTGAGAGGATAACTGTGTCATCTGCAATCTAAGTTCTGGAATTTCAATTCGAACAGTTACAAATGGATCAATATTATTATTATTTTCTCTGGTTTCATCATTTGTGACATTTCTCATTACGTTGTCAGCATTGGTGTTGAATAAGTATTGAGGGAGAATGCAACATTCCCTGCTCTTCAAACCAGTTTAATGTTTCACCAGCTACTCTGACAGCAGCTTGGTGATCGTGATGTAATGACAGAATTAGATCGATCAGAGGAATGAAAACCCCATATAACTCATTATGTTCCACAATTTATGATGTTGAACACAGACGAAGGCCAGACTGTAGTCTATTTAGCAAGTATCAAGATCTACATTGTACACTCTAGATTGCTCAAAGATGGTCCTCTTTTTGAAGATATGGTCCCTGATTCCTCTGCCCTGTCTGAGACCTGCATGTACTTTATGTAATTCGTATTCTAATTTACTTTCAGTTCTCTTCATAATGATTCGTAACATGATTTTGCTTTCATTACATATCAGAGCGATGGTTCGATAATTATTGGTGTAGCTTTAAATCTCTTTTCTTTGGTAGGGGAGTGCAGATTTTTGTTTTCATGCTTTGGGCAAAATGGCGCTATTCCAGATCTCGACACACAATGCATGGTAGGTATGGACTCTGGCTTCTCCTCCTGCTTGGATTAGTTCCGATGGCATGTCATAACAACCTTGCGATTTCTCTTGCTTCAGACTTTGTATTGAAAATCGTACTTCCTCTAATAAATATTCTGGTTTTTCTCTCTACTTTCATGTATCTTATCTGTGCTCTTTATTGTGTATTCCTACATTTCTCCACAGTACTCCTTTCACTTTTCTAGTAGATCGTTAGTTAGTTAGTTAGTTAGTTAGTTAGTTAGTTAGTTAGTTAGTCGCGGTTACAACTTCACGGCAACGGGTCGTCCCCATATTGCTCCGTTCCTGTGCCAGTGAATATTACATACAATGCTACTCACTGCCCTATGTGAACAATGGAATAGACAGGAGTGTCGGCAAGCCAACAGCCCGCACAGGTACATTGTTCATAATGCCGCCCCTAGAATGCCAACACAAAAGTCCTCCACGAAAAATACAGTTCATCGTCGATGAAAACGGCAGTCACCAGAAAGAGTTCATTAACCCGGGTTTTATCCCATGTGGCTCGGTCTCTTTCCGCAGGGCGACTCACCGAAAGCGCCGCACAAAGCACGAACTCCGTAGCTACAGCGCCGACTCCCATGAGTCTCCTGAAAAAAAGTACTCGTGAACCGAAAAGGCAAAACAGTCAATCCAGCAACAGTCGGCCGCCATCGTTCCGAACACGCAGTTCACACTAAAAACAACCACGGACCGATGCAAAAGCATTCCACGCGAAATTCACAGCTCACAGTGTCGCGCCACGCACTCACTCAGTAGCAGGGCGACGGAACCATAGCCTCCTTAGTCGCCTCTTACGACGTGCATGGTAGGCAACAGTGTTACTATTCTTTGCTCCCCCGTATGGGCCCCGGCAACACACGGGCGTAGTAGATCGTTGCTTTCGTTTAACGTGTTACCATTCCTGTAAACTACCACAATTATTCAGTTGTGCTATATTGTCTTTCTTTCTTTCTATCACATCTCCCAATAGGATGGATCTCACCTTCTGTAAATACAACATGTCGCCTGCCGCTTCCCTTTCCGGTATGTAACCTTTTCCTCGTCAGCCAACGCATATAGATATGTTGGTACTGTTCTGCTGCTTATCGTTTTGTTTATAAACACATGGAAAATTCCGACAACAATCCGATCTATAACAGCATTGTTCTCCTGCCCGTACCGTAATACAGTTGTATGCTGACGTTTGAATAACTTAGCTTCTTTTGGGTGTACAGTATATTGTATATGCGAACTTGGTTTCCTTTTCTACTCCATTTTCTTCTTTCACACTTTGTTTCCATCTGCCTATATGTCTGTCTGTCTGTCTGTCTGTCTGTCTGTCTGTCTGTCTGTCTGTCTGCCTGCCTGCCTGCCTGCCTGTCTGTCTGTCTGTCTGTCTGTCTGTCTGTCTGTCTGTCTGTCTGTCTGTCCATTTATCTATCTACCTATCTGTCTATCTGTCTATCTACCTATCTGCTCCAAGCTACCTTTGGCCATTGTTTAAATATAACGCTAGACATAGCGAATGACTAAATATACTTCATGTCCCTAAACCTAGGATAGACTTATATAAAACAAGCTTAGCATACTCTGCCGCTCAGTTGTGGAACAATCTTCCACAAGAAATCAAAGACACCATCAATCATGATACATACATTCGCAACCTGTTTGAACACTACCTTAGTACAGACTACATGCCCCCATAACAAACAACACAAAAAAGACAATAATGATAACTTATCTCAAACGACAACTAGCCAAAAAACATTCCCTTATGTATGGCACGTTACACCATCCTTAGGTATTTATAATGCCCATGTTAAACACTGCCTCAGTGAGTCATTTGTTATTGATTATTTTTCATGCATTTTAATGTTCTTTTGTTGTCAAAAGTTGCTTCATAAGTGATGTTGAATGAAAGAATGTATGAGAGGAAATAGAGAAGAAGGGCAGAATGTCAGACGGGCGTGCGTGCCCAATTCTTAACCCTTTGAAAATAAAGACTTATTATTATTATTATTATTATTATTCTATCTATCCACCAATCCATCTATCTATATGTTCGTCCTTCCGTCCGTCAGTCTCTATCTGTCTGAATGTCAGTCCGTTCGTCCGTCTTTTTGTCTTTCTGTATTATGTTGCTTATGATTAGTGGAAAAAAATCAACCAGTTCAAAAATACCTGGAGATAAATGGTAGCGAATAAAATGACTGCCGACCAATTGACATCAAAAGCAAATTGATGTGAATTTAATTTCTACTTTTTGGTTTCCTGCACTTAAAGTTGTATCTCTTCGGTTATTTTGTTTCATTATAATTTGTTATGTTTGTTTGTTTTTTTCATTTATGTTGTTGCCCCCTTTGCGTGTATGTTACAATATTTATATTTTCCAGCTAATTAATCTTGATACTATAATCAACAACTATCTGTCGGCTGCTTTCTAGTTCAATCAACACAAGTTTTCACGGTTTAATGCTACCCTGTTAGGTTAGAGGTGGGGTGAGCTGAACGGGTACTCAACTCTACCCAAAGGTGATTAGTAAGCTAGCGGAGGAAAGGGGGAGAGAGAACCAAATAAGAGTATTCTCAGATCACCGACGAGGATCTGTGTATATCGCAGAATGACACACGCTATAAACAATCTTTGCTTTTTTATCGTGTTTGTTTTATTAATTTTGAGTCGGTGTTGTAGTGAAGAAGTTCCGAACGCAGTTAGCAATTTCGCATACCACATTCGAAACACATATGCGGGAGATTTGGAAGCAGATCGCCATGCGCTGGTTTTCATACAATGGTATGAGTGCCGGTCGTTCAGAAAGCAATGACACAATACTGAAAGTAAACTTGATATGAAATCACAAACAGCCGAAACATGCTGGGATTAACTGCAACGTCCTGGAAAGACTATATAACTAACTTATTAATTTGGAAATTTAGCTTGGCTAGCTTCGTATTCTGACTGCTTGTTTCGATGTCCAACTGACAAAGATGTATGACGCGCCCAATGTACACATGACTGCTGTCAATATAACGCTTCGGTTAGAGAGGAGCAGGCTCTCGATCAACCAGCCCATGGTCAAGAAAGGGGAGTAGGTATATCATTCCTTTCCAGTGTACATAAAATCAACACAGTTTGGACCTTGAAATTGAGGTCAACATAGCGGAATGGATACGCTCGCTTTCTCTTAAACTTCCGTTGCGCTGATGGTGTAGTAGCTGGTTCAACCCCAACACCGGTCAGTTGGACTAAAATGTTGACTTCTGGTCCTTGACTTTGGGACGTACATTACAAGTACCTCAAACGTCGGAGTAGGTTGGCGTGTTGGCGATGGACTCTGGTAGTAGGGAAAGCTAATCAATCAATCCAACGTGGACTACGCTTGAGTTAAAAGCGAGCAAACAAATAAAAAAAAAACAAGACATGAAATTAACTGGACGGGAATACCGAAATGACATGGAGAACTTGGTGACAACTGGCATGATCGAAGGGAAGAGACCAAGGGGAAGACCGAGAAGTAAATACCTGGATGGATTGGCCACATGACATGGTCGAGACAGGAACAAGGAGCTGATCCACGACTCTAGTGATCGAGTGAGATTGCAGAACGTGACCGCCCACGCTTACCGGCATGGCACATGATGGATGGATGAATACCGAAAACTCTAGGCTGTTCCACCCCAGATTTAGTATAGTATATCTTATAGTATAGTATTATACTATACCATATTATATAGTATAGTATAGATTTAGTATATCAATAGGTACTTCATATTTTACAATGAATGTTGTTTATGTCTTGTGTATATTTACAGCATTAATTTTACAATTGTATTTGTTATTTGTGTCAAGGTAAATGTAACATTCACGATAGACAACTGGTGTGCGAAAGATGAGTAACTGGAAGGGTGAATGCAAGACTGGCCTGCTTGCCCAATTTGTGACCCTTTGAATATAAAGTACGTTCGTTCGTTCATTTGTGAATTGGGTAAGCCACAAATCAAGGTCTCCGTGGGAATTCGATGTACTTTGTTTTTATTGTCGAATAAATTAATGTAGAGCAGGGCTAAAGACACTAAAATGTAGTATATATTACAATAAACAGCAGTTCCTATATTTACATATAGTGAAGGTCACAATCACTGTCTCCATGGACATTCGGCGTCGTTTTTCTTTTGGGAATATTCAAAGCAGAACAACGCTGCAAACACTAAACTATAGTATATATTATAGTAATAACCACGAATCCGGTTAGCGGGGTAGGGGTATTCCCTATCAAAGGAGATGTAAGACGCCTCCTTTCCTCCGTTTAGTCTACGGGACACCCTTGGGCAAGGTGGAGTACCCGTTTAGCCCCCCCGATCAGGGTTACGTGAAGCCATGTAAGCAGGTGGTGGATGGAATGTGAGAGCAGCCGACAGATTGTTGTTGGTTATGGTCTTGCACTCTGCGGCGATAGGCAGATGATCTCATCAGTAGAGACAATGGCTATGGCCACCGACTAGTACAGTCACTGCCCAGAAGGAAAGCAATGGCAAACAACCTTCTGCAAAACTTGCCAAGAAACCATAACAACCATGAAAGAAAACATAATAAGAAAGAGATATGGTGGCGAGACCTCCAGGCCAGGCAGATCAGATAACACTGGGGAAGAGTGTGACGCAGGGATCAGTACTAGTAATCGTGATGTAGGAGTTAATCCTGACTGTGTTACCAAGGAAATCCCCTGTGTCAGACTAAGAAACAGAGTGAGAATGGCAACGTGGAATGTGAGAAGTTTGTATGAGAGAAAGCTTAAAGTAGTGTGTGATGAGAGGTTAAACATTCAAATTTTAGGAATTAGTGAACATCGCTGGAGCGGCAAGGGACATTTTACGACTGAAAATGGAAGTATTTTCATTTATTCTGGTAGAGATGTCGGAGGCCAGAGTGGAGTGGCATTTGTTTTAGATAAGACAACTGCAAAAACTTTAATGGGATATAATCCAGTTAGTGATAGAATCCTCACTATTATACTTAAAGGCCGTCCAAAAAACACAACTCTCATACAGATATATGCACCTACTTCAACAGCAGAGGAGGACGAAATTGAAGATTTTTACAACACACTACAAGACACATTAAATAAGATTGGTCATAATGATATAGCAATAATAATGGGAGATTTTAATGCAAAAGTAGGTGCAGGAAGAGCTGAAAATGAGAGACACGTTTTAGGAAAATTTGGATTAGGAAATAGAAATGATGCAGGTGACAAATTAATTGAATTTTGCACATAAAATGAGTTAACGATAGTCAACACACTTTTTAAACAACATCCAAGAAGACTCTTCACATGGAAGTCTCCAGACAGTTTTACCAAATATCAGATAGATTATATTTTAATACATAGAAGATGGAGATCAAGCATAACATCTGCAAAAACCCTACGAAGTGCAGACTGTGATACAGATCATCAGTTATTAGAAGCAGATCTGAAATTAAAACTCAAAAGCTTACCCGAGGACCAAGGCCACTTCGTTTTGATCTCACAAACATACCAGACGCATTCAACATAGAAGCTAGGAATCGCTTTGGGGTCTTGATGTCTGTACAAGAAGAAATGACACCTGATGAACTGGCAGTAAAAGCTAGAGATATCTTGATAAATGCAGCCAAAGATCTAATTCCGACCAAGAAAAAGCAACTTAAGCCATGGATTACATTAGACACGTTAGAATTAATAAAACAACATAGGGAGCTGAAACAGAAAGGAGATGAATCAATTAACCACAGGATGAAGTATAAATCTTTAACTCGAGAAATAAGACAGAACACAAGAAAGGACAAAATCACTATATACAAGATTGCTGTACCAGAATAGAGCAATATCATAAGGCTGGAAGAGATTATGAAATGTTCAAAGAAATGAAGTTATTGACAAGAAATGTTCAACCTCAATTGAATGTTATCTGTGACAAGATGGGAAATACCTTAACAGAATCTAGACAAATTCTAGAAAGATGGCAGGAGTACTGCAGTGGAATGTATGATATGAGTGACAGTGAGGATATGAATGAGATACATGAGCCAACGACAGCAGAGACAGAACCTGAACCCTCATTAGATGAAATTACTTGGGCTATAAAGCACCTGAAGAATGGTAAATCTCCTGGATGTGATGAGATACCAGCTGAACTAATTAAAGCGGGAGGAGAAGAAAGCATACACATATATCATGCATTATGTACACAGATTGGAAATATGGTATATGGCCAAAAGATTGGAAGAGAACTATCTTCATTCCAATACCAAAAAGGGCAACCTGAAATTATACACCAACTATAGAACTGTTGCCCTGATCAGTCATGCAAGTAAAATCCTACTAAAAGTCATAATGGCAAGACTTCGTAAGAAAATGGAAAGAAGAGATTAACGTAGTTCAAGCTGGATTTAGACAAGGAAGAGGAACAAGAGATCACATATTTAACATGCGTTTAATAATAGAGAAGTGCAGAGAATTTAATGTAAACCTATACTCATGTTTTGTGGATTATTCAAAGGCATTTGACTGTGTACAGCATCAGAAACTTTGGGGAAATCATGAGGACTATGGGCTTTCCATCACATGTAGTACAACTCATAAAAATGCTCTATCTAGACCAACAAGCAGCAGTTAGAATAGATGGCGAGGCATCAGATTGGTTTGACATCAAGCAAGGAGTCCGTCAGGGCTGCGTGCTGTCACCCTATTTGTTTAACCTGTACGCCGAAAATATAATGAGAAATGTAAGAGATGATATAAACAGGGAGCTATATGATGCCCTAAATATCGGCGGTCATGACATACCAGAGATTCGATATGCTGATGATACAGTATTACTATCCACAACACAAAATGGCAAAGAAAACCTAATAGCCTCAACCCAATTGAATAGTGAAAATCACAACTTATATCTTAACATAGCAAAAACAAAGATAATGCATACAGATAAAACTACTATGGAGAAAGAAATATACATTAATGGGGGAAAATTGGAGGTGGTGGAAAATTTTGAATATCTTGGGTCATTGATTACCAATAACGGTAACACAATGAAAGAAATTAAACGGCGACTATCCATTGCTCTTCAAAGACTAAAACAGATGAATAAATTATGGAGTGGGACAGACAGAACTACAAAAATTAGATTTTTAAGAGCATGCATCTTTCCCATTGCAACATACGCCTGTGAGACATGGACACTTACTAAACAAGCTGAACAGCGCATAAACGCCTTTGAATATAAATGTTATAGACGAGTTCTAAGAATATCTTGGGTAAAGAAAAGAACAAATGCATCCATACTTCAAGAGTTGAATATTGAGGAGGGATGGCTATTAAAGACGATAAAACAAAGAAAATTGAAGTATTTTGGTCACTTGAAACGTCACGAAGGTTTGGAGAGAACAATAATGGAAGGGTATATGCCTGGGAAGAGAGGAAGAGGAAGGCCAAAGAGAAGATGGGTGCAGGATGTGGCGGATGATCTCCAGATGGGTGTATCAGACGCGGGACATCTTGCTTGTGATCGAGAAGCTTTCCGGAAGGTTGTTATGGGAGCGAGGTTCTGCAAAGGACATGCTACTGAATGAATGAATGAATGAATAACCACGAATAGGTTATTAATTTACTTGTAGACACTGCAAGGTATAAGAGGAACAAGATGAGATGAGATGAGATGAGAACATTCTAAGTAGAGGATAGCTACAAACACTACAGTATATCATACATAATATAGTAATAACCCCGAATAGGTCATTAATTTACTTGTAGTGAAAGTTTATATAGGAATCTCGATATATGAAGATTTAAACGGGCATTCTCCCACTGTTTATGCTTCACCTAGACAATGTAAGGTACAAATAGAACCAGATGGGATGAGATGAGATGAGATGGGAACTTTCAAAGTAGAACAGCGCTCGATATATGAAGCACTTAAACGGGGACTCTTCTGTTGTTTATGGTCCACCTAGACACTGCAAGTTACAAAAGGAACAAGATTAGATGAGTTGATGAGATAAAACCTAACAGTCAAATTCTCCAAAGGAATTCAACGTGACTTTCTCCACGAAATACCAAAATGGAAAAGCGCTACACAAACTAAAATATAAACGATTGCCTTTACCTCTGTAAGAGCAATAAGCCAAATCCTGAAGATTCTTCTGGTTTCAATTGCAACAAAAATATATGGGACACACGTTATGGGGATCGGTATAGATCATGTAAAAATCCATGTATTCAGAGTTGTGTTTCTTGGCTCGTTGTGTTTACGTTTTTAGATTAATAATGGTGTTTCTTATTGTTTTCTTGTCAATGCACAGCGAGTTGCAATAACAAAGTTGTGGCTCAGTTTTCCAAAAAAAAAAAAAAAAAAAAAAAATATTTTTTTTTTTTTTAAATTTTAAAA
>JACEFZ010022607.1:0-16667 GCA_014155875.1 Cepaea nemoralis
AGTTGAAGTGATGTGTGTGAGCTTAGAGTTTGAAGTTTTTGCCTGGTTGTTAATAACATTGATTTTGTTTTAGTGATGTTAATTTGCATACGGTTTGAATAGCTCCACCTTACGATCACCAGAATCGTGGAGAATTGACGAAACGTGATTTTCTAGGCTTCTAGGATAAGCAATGAACTCAGCTTAGTTTACCATTGCTTTCTGAGCGAGAAGGCAATGATGGAGTCCAGCTGACCGATACAGGAGTTGAACCCCGTTGTCAGCACATCGGAAGTTTAATTGCCATGGCATTAAACCCCGCTGCCTTGCGACATCCCCACTGAATTAGTATATTTGTGAAAATGCAAGCGAGGCCACTTCGCAATACGAGGTCGGCGGGAAACTCCAACAGACGGTACAATTCTTAGTGTAAACGAGATTCTTCTCTGCTTCTCTCTCTCTCTCTCTCTCTCTCTCTCTCTCTCTCTCTCTCTCTCTCTCTCTCTCTCTCTCTCTCTCTCTCTCTCTCTCTCCCCTTTTTATTCTCCTCTTTCTCTCTCCTTTTTTGGCCCTTTTATTCTCCTTTTGTTTTCTCCTTTTATACTCCTTTTTATTCTCCTTTCCTCCTCCTTTATTCTCCTTTTATTCCCATTTTGTCCCCCTTTTATTCTCCTATTTTTAACTCACTCGCTTTGACGCCAAGCGAAGTCTATACACGTAATGTTGCTACTTCTAGTGCACTTGACTGGCTATTGAAACGTAGGCTATAAGCCAACTGACGCCAAGCTGTCCTATATTTTGCTATCTCTTGCAGCTTCCTCCATGTCCTCCCAATATAATAATTTTTTTTACCCATTTGCACGCTTTGAGCTCAAGCGTAGTCCATACTTCTAGTGCAGTGGACTGATTTTTTTTTGCGCGTGAATGAGCTTTCCCTATTCCCGTGTCCTTCGCCAACAGACGAACCCTCTCCGACTTCTGAAATACTAATAATTTACATCCTCAAGTCAAGGACGTGTAGTGTACATTTTAGTCCATCTGAGCGGTGTGGAGGTTAAACCCACTGCCTTGATATCAGCACAACGCAGACACCACCTAATAAAATAATAAAATAATAATACATGGTTGTAGTTTAGTTAGTTTAGTTTAGTCGACGGATCAACATCACGGCACACGGGTGTAACACATAAGTATTCCGTTCTACTCCTTACTCAAGCTTGAGTCTGGAGAATCTCAGCTCAGTGTACAAACTCCGTAGCATCGGCGAGGATCCTGAAATAATTTGGGTTGATTTTTAACTCGAAATTTTGCCCGGGCAGCGCCGTTAGACAAGAACTCTTTTTTCGATTTCCAACTGCCAAGGGATTTTTTTACGCGCTCAACAATACACACGGGCGTCCGATATCACTACCCAGAAACCAGGGAAAATTTTGTTACTAGAAGACCACATCAAAAAATCCCGACCATCACCGGGGCCTAAACACGGGACCTCCAGCACTCGATGCGGACACCATACCTTGAGACCACTCAGCCCCTCAAATACTTGTAGTTTATTTCTACTTCTTGTAGTTGTTGTCCATGTTTCTGACCTATACAGTAGTTCACATCTCAACATATTTCACGTGCTTTCAGTGCAGATACGCGGGCGAGTCAATAAGTAAGTCACATAGTTCTGTACGATGGCAGGTAAATATAGTTGGTGTTTTATACAGGTGTCATTAGGTGACAGCAACATCGAACTTTATATTCCCGTTCGTCGGGTGGCACTAGGTGTCACATTCGCATGCGCAGCGCATAAACAAAATGGCGACTGTACTTACGGAGTGTACAACCAAAGAGCAATATGCGGGTTTGCGTTTTCTGTGGGCAAAAGGACTATCTTTAAAGGACATTCATAAAGAAATGCTTCCTGTTTATGCTGACACATCTTTGTCCCGTAAAGCGGTGCATAGCTGGGTAGAAAATTTTTCTCAATTTCTCAAGGACGCTCTAAAATTGTCGTCAAATCCGATCTGGTCGTCCTGTTGAGATTGCAACAGAAGCATCTGTGCAGCGGGTGGAGGAGATGATTAGAGGTAACGATAGACTCTGTAGCATCTGCTATAGGGTGCTCACATGGTTCAGCATACAGCATCTGCATAATGCATGATCGATTGAAATTTCAGAAAGTGTTCTCAAGGTGATTACCCAGACAATTTAAGGAGAAACACAAAATGAACCGATTTTGTATGTCCTTGCATCATCTCTGTCGATATGAAGATGAAGGAGAAGAGATGCTGAATAGAATTGTTACTGGAAACGAATCATGGGTGCATCACTACCAGCCCGAATCAAAGCGTGCTTCAATGCAATGGAAACATCCTTCTTCGCCTTGTGTCCAACAATTCAAGGTTACGCCATCAACAGGGAAGGTTATGCTGACAGTGTTCTGGTGATTGTCAAGGGGTGCTTTTAACTAATTTCAAGAAAAAAGGTGACAATGTGAATTCTGAAGCGTACTGAGAAGTTCTATCGATGCTTCTAGATGCAATTCGAAGAAAACGTCCAGGACTGCTGACTAGAGGAGTGTTGCTTTTCATGACAATACCAGACCACATACGGCTCGATTACCTCAGGAGAAAATTAACCAACTAAGGTGGGAAGTGCTGGGACATACACCTAGACTTAGCCTCTAGCGATTTTCACCTTTTTGGTCCACTGAAACCTCACCTTGGCGGGAGATATTTCGCGAATGACGCCGACGTTGAATGTGAAGTGAAAACGTGGTTTAAAAAAACAAAGCACGCATTTCTATGCAGCCGGTTTGGGAGGACTGATAAAACGATGGGATAAGTGCATCAATGTTGGTGGAAATTATGCTGAGACGTAAAGGGACAAAGTATGTATAAAAATAAACTGGTTTCAAGTTGTTATCATATTTAGTTATTTTCTACAGCCATTTGTGACTTACTTATTGACTTCCCCCTCGTATTATTGTTGTTAATTATGTGTAAAAATCAATTATGCTTAATTTAATAAGTGATGTACACATGATCAGATGTACGAAAAGACTTGCGTACCCAATTGTTAGCTTTTTGAAAATAAAGTTCTTTCGCATGTCCTTTACGTTCTCCTTGCTCTTTTTGCATCAAGATTGCTGGTTATCACTAAGTTTTCGAATGTACTTCTCCCCGCAAATAACAAGTTAGTTGCATATCCTTTACAGGACTTCGCAAACAATCCCAACATATTTTTGGGGGATGGTTATGATTTCTGGGTAAATTTACTTTCAATAAATTGTCATTTATTTCTCAGCGACCGCCATCATATCACTGTATGAAAACCAACGCAACCTAACTGCTAACATCTGTGTTTCGCATGCGGTATGCCGGATTACGAATTCCCACCGTAACCCTTCACAATACATGACGTGCTGAAAATATCTGAACTGTCTACATCTAATTTCTGTAATCAGTTTACGGTTTTCATTTATTTCTTATAGGACTTTCTCGTTGGTTTTTCTATCTGTCCATGATATACGTTTATCTAAGAAAATAAGGTCTACTGCCATTAGATATTTTTCATCTTGTCGGCGTTTGGACGAAAAGATAGCGAACGCGATTCGCAATCCAGCATTCCGAATTCGCGATTTAGACGCAGACAGCCTTGTGTTGATTGTTAATAATGGTATGAGCGTCGGTCTTTCAGAAAGCAATGGTAAACAACGTAAAAGGCTTAGAAAATCACAACCAGCGGAAAATGACACGGTTGATTGCGTCTTCCGTAAAGGACATGCAACTCATTAACATCTTGTCCACTTATTGTGCAAGGCCAACTGTAACTCTTTTCGAAAACAAAACAAACAAGTTGTCTTTTTTATTATTTTTATTTTAAAGTAAACACTTCCCAGAAAGGAGCGAATTTAAAGCAGGAATTATAAAAGAAGAACCTCGTTCGAATCCTCTGTAAGGTTTCAATTTTTTTCTTCTTTTGGGGGCAAAAATAAAATCCGAACCTGCACAGTTCGTGACGACTGCACTAGCCAGGTGGCCTTAATTCCTTAAGCTTAAGCCCGCCTGCCCTACACTGCAAGGTACTATAGGCAGTAGTATATTTTTTGGGGGGACAGTCAGTGGTTTGTCGCGTGTAGCAGAAATCTTCCTGTTAAGTCCACACTCCAACAGGACATTTCCACGTGTCTAAAATGGACCAATAGCGCGTTAATATTCCCGATCATGGCGTCTCCGGGTAATGTGTTTTCAATGTCTCATTATTTTTAAAGGCTCAACGACGGATCTGGGAGGCATTACATGTTATTCTTCATCTTGCGGGCTATCAAAAGCCGTCCACATTTTACAGATGGTGAGACCACTAGTGGGAAACATTTTGTCTTCAACTTTAGAAGCCACGGATATATATATATATATAATAAATAAATGTTTGCATATCCTTTACAGGACATCGCTTTCAACATCAGCATCTTTCAGCTGATTGCTGATTTCTTTGGCAAGATTACACTCAGTAGTTTGCCATTGCTTTCTGAGCGGCCGGCTCACATACCCGTAAGTTACCGACGCGATTCGAAGCACTGCTGATTCTCACCGTCGTCACGTTACTTATGAGAGTATACGAGATTACGGAGAAAAGTTGCTAACCTCTAGGCCAGGAAGCCAGCACGGATATATATATCGCGTTGCGCTGGGTTTTAACGAGTTGGTATGGGAGCCGGTCGTTCAGAAAGCAATGGCAAACTACTGAACGTAATGAAACTTGCCAGGACGTCAATAACAGCAGTAAAATGCTTGTGTTGGCAGCAATGTCCTATATTCGCCTTCTGGTCGACTTCTGCCTCTCCGTCCCTGATCGATACCTTCCATTTCTGTTCTTTCCACGTCACTGTGATGGGTAATCATCATCATCATCATGTTCCACGCCGATAAGCGCAGGAGGCTATGTTTCGCCATCTCGCACGATCACTAGAGTCATGGATCAGCTCCATGTTCTTGGCTCGACCATGCCACTTAGCCAAGACATCCAGGTATTTACTTCTCTGCTTTCCCTTTATTCTTTCATTCTCAATCTTGCCAATTGTCACCAAGTTCTCTAGTTTATTTCTTCTTATAACGTGTTAAAACATGTTGACTGTCTACGTCTAATTCCTCCAATCAGTATACGGTTTTCATTTCTTTCTTGATGTTTTACACGTTAATGTAACGTTGCGTCCAGTCTACCTCTTGATATTTTCACCCTAATATAACTATGTCTTCCATTGCAAACTTTGGCTTCACTTTTTCCTCCAAAACATACCTTCACGAATGTAGCGTTATTTTGTCGAGCTAACCTAACTGTACCCAGACGTAGTTTCGTATTTTCGTTCAGTATTTCAATTTCCGATTTCGCCAGTGAGTTGTTTATTTACTCATAGCTCGTAAGAAAATAGTGTACATAAAAACTCTAATTTGATATGTGCCATTTTTACACAAAAGCCTTGTGGGATCTGATTTCGAGTAATAAACCTAATAATTCTGTTTTCTAAGTCGGAGAAACATTGCATACAGAACGTGGATTGCGAAATCGTAATTGAAGCGATACGAATAACAAGAAGTTCTAGAGGGGAGTGGCGGGAATGAAACTATATGAATAAGGAGATAAAAAGCAAAACTCGAATGTTGCCTTTCTCAATGCAGGATGAGTAATCAAAACACAAACTGGTAAAATTGCTGACTAGTAAATGTTTGCAAAGCGAACGGAAAGCAGGCTGTTTTCGAGATTATATAAAGATTGTGTCACTAAACTTTTATTTCAAGTTGTTTGATATACTGTGTCACTAGGCTTTTATTTCAAGTTGTTTGATATTCTATCTTCCTTTCCCTCGCTTTGATGTTAATTTTGGTTGGCTTTTAGTTGACTTGCTATATTCACTTAAAAAAAGGTGTAAAATGGAAATGTGTGGAAGAACAGATAAACCATCGTTGCCTGGAGAGAATGGTGCTGCAAGGAGTGACCAGAGGATCTGGACGACGACCAATACTCAGAGGAAAGGCCAGACGGACACATAATCAGACTGCTATTTGGTACTGTCAGCATTGGGAACAAGAGAAAAGAAAAATCACTACAACAGAAATGAGATTCCTGAGAAGAATACTCAACGTATCAAGAAGAGAGAAAATCTTAAATGAAGAAATCAGGGCTACAGTAGGGATTATATATTATAGCAGCGTTAGATTTTGGTAGGAGGCAGCAAGTCAAATGGTTTGGGCATCCTTTGAACAGTAGAACAGCGTGTCCACGCAACAGTAGAAGAACAACATGCACATGCACCTGTAGAAGAACAATGTGCACATGCACCAGTAGAAGAACAACGTGCACATGCACCAGTTGAAGAACAGCGTGCGCATGCACTAGTAGAAGAACACCGTGCACATACACCAGTAGAAGAACACCATGCACATGGACCAGTAGAAGAACAACATGCACATGCACCAGTAGCAGAACACCGTGCACATGCACTAGTAGAAGAACAACGTGAACATACACCAGTAGAAGAACAACGTGAACATACACCAGTAGAAGAACACCGTGCACATGCACTAGTAGAAGAACACCGTGTACATGCACTAGTAGAAGAACAACGTGAACATGCACCAGCAGAAGAACACCGTGCACATGCACTAGTAGAAAAACAGCGTGCACATACATCAGTAAAAGAACACCGTGCACATACACCAGTAGAAGAACAGCGTGCACATGCACCAGTAGAAGAACACCATGCACATGCACCAGTAGAAGAATACCGTGCACATACACCAGTAGAAGAACACCGTGCACATGGATCAGTAGAAGAACACCATACACATGGACCAGTAGAAGAACAACATGCACGCGACCAGTAGAAGAACACCGTGCACATGCACTAGTAGAAGAACACCATGCACATGCACCAGTTGAAGAACAGCGTGCACATACACCAGTAGAAGAACACCGTGCATATACACCAGTAGAAGAACACCATGCACATGCACCAGTTGAAGAACAGCGTGCACATGACCAGTAGAAGAACAGCGTGCACATGACCAGTAGAAGGACACCGTGCACATGCACTAGTAGAAGAACAGCGTGCGCATGGACCAGTAGAAGAACAGCGTGCACATGCACCAGTTGAAGAACAGCGTGCACATGACCAGTAGAAGAACAGCGTGCGCATGAACCAGTAGAAGAACACAGTGCATATACACCAGTAGAAGAACACCGTGCACATGCACCAGTAGAAGAACACCGTGGACATACACCAGTAGAAGAACAGCGTGCGCATGGACCAGTAGAAGAACACCGTGCATATACACCAGTAGAAGAACACCGTGCACATGCACCAGTAGAAGAACACCGTGCACATGGACCAGTAGAAGGACACCATGCACATGCACCAGTAGAAGAACAACATGCACATGCACCAGTAGAAGAACAGCGTGCACATGCACCAGTAGAAGAACAGCGTGCACATGCACCAGTTGATGAACAGTGTGCACATGACCAGTAGAAGAACAGCGTGCAAATGCACCAGTAGAAGAACACCATGTACATACACCAGTTGAAGAACAGCGTGCACATGCACCAGTTGAAGAACAGCGTGCACATGACCAGTAGAAGAACAGCGTGCGCATGGACCAGTAGAAGAACAGCGTGCACATGCACCAGTTGAAGAACAGCGTGCACATGACCAGTAGAAGAACAGCGTGCGCATGGACCAGTAGAAGAACACCGTGCATATACACCAGTAGAAGAACACCGTGCACATGCACCAGTAGAAGAACACCGTGCACATACACCAGTACAAGAACAGCGTGCACATGCACCAGTAGAAGAACAACATGCACATGCACCAGTAGAAGAACAACGTGCACATACACCAGTAGAAGAACAGTGTGCACATGGACCAGTAGAAGAACACCATGCACATGCACCAGTAGAAGAACAGCGTGCGCATGGCCCAGTAGAAGAACAGCGTGCACATGGACCAGTTGACAAACAGCGTGCACATGACCAGTAGAAGAACAGCGTGCGCATGGAACAGTAGAAGAACACCATGCACATGGACCAGTTGAAGAACAGTGTGCACATGACCAGTAGAAGAACAGCGTGCGCATGGACCAGTAGAAGAACACCATGTACATGGACCAGTTGAAGAACAGCGTGCAAATGACCAGTAGAAGAATACCGTGCACATACACCAGTAGAAGAACAGCGTGCACATACACCAGTAGAAGAACAGCGTGCACATGGACCAGTAGAAGAACAGCGTGCACATGCACCAGTAGAAGAACACCATGCACATATACCAGTTGAAGAACAGCGTGCACATGCACCAGTTGAAGAACAGCGTGCACATGACCAGTAGAAGAACAGCGTGCGCATGGACCAGTAGAAGAACAGCGTGCACATGGACCAGTAGAAGAACACCGTGCACATACACCAGTAGAACAGCCTGCTAATGCATAAGTTATTCTGAGACCTCAAGACCAAGATCTGCAAAATGAGAACGGGACGCTATTGACAGTCGTGAAGCTCATGAGAACTGGTACAAACTATTCCGAAGCTAGCAGACCAACATATTCATACCTAGAACGGGACGTTGTGGACACAGACAGCACAGTCACCCATTAGGCTTCAGTGGAAAATACAAACAGTTAGGTATGAGTAGCTTCTGCCACAAGATGAGACATACTAAACACGTGCACAATATACATACATACCTTACAACGGACTCCATAAAGGAGGAGGAGGAGGATCAGAAGAAGAAGAAGAAGAAGAAGAAGAAGAAGAAGAAGAAGAAGAAGAAGAAGAAGAAGAAGAAGAAGAAGAAGAAGAAGAAAGCGGACAAGAGGCGGAGCATGGAAGTACACTTGGTCGTTCCACTCACTTACTACTTCAGTTCGTGATGTCGGATTCAAATATCTTGCTATTTTGGCTGCCAATTTTCCAATTGTCAAGTACTTTCCGTTATTATCTATGAGTTGTAATCAATACTTATGAGAGGTTTGTTTCTCTCTCTCCGGATGACTATTTATAGTGGTTAAAAAAAAAAAAAAATTCCCAGACCTAAGTATGTTAATAGCAAACGAATATTCTGGACTAAAAAAGAACGAAACATCATTTCGTGAAGTGACTGACTATAGAATAATGACCCTGAGTTTCTCACGAACAATTTGTGGACATTCTGAAGTACCTGCTTCTGTTTTACAAGGATTGTCTGCTCTATACCTGTGCAGTGTGGGTGCGTTCGCTACTTGCTGCTCGTGATTTTGCGTGTGTATGTGTGTGTTTCTTGGACACGTTCCTATCCGCCTACACATTTCACCAGGTAATAATATGTGATGCGCCAGCAGATGGTTCATTGGTTGGTTAGTTGGTTGGTTGATTGGGTGGTTGGTTGATTGGGTGGTTGGTTGATTGTTTGAGTGGGTCGTTGGTTGATTGGGTAGTTGTTTGGTTGATTGATTGGGTGGTTGATTGATTGGGTGGTTGATTGATTGGGTGGTTGGTTGATTGGGTGGTTGGTTGATTGTTTGAGTGGGTCGTTGGTTGATTGGGTGGTTGTTTGGTTGATTGATTGGGTGGTTGATTGATTGGGTGGTTGATTGATTGGGTGGTTGATTGGATGGTTGGTTGATTGTTTGAGTGGGTCGTTGGTTGATTGGGTGGTTGTTTGGTTGATTGGTTGAGTGGTTGATTGGGTGGTTGGATGATTGGGTGGTTGGCTGATTAGTTGGTTTGTTAGTTGACAGATTGACTAGTTGGTTGATTGGTTGTTTGTTTGATTGGGTGGTTGGCTGATTGGTTGATTAGTTGGTTGGTTAATTGAGAGATTGGCTAGTTGATTATGTGTTGGATTATTAGTTGGGAGGTTGGTTGGTTGGTTGGTTATTTGTTGGCTGGTTGGTTTATTGCTTAGTTGGGAGATTAATTGATTGAGTGGTTGGCTGGTTATTGGTTGGAGGGTTCGCTGATTGGCTGGTTGGTTAGTTGGAAGATTTGTTTGTTGACTGGCTAGTTGGTTATTTGTTGGCTGGTTGATTTCTTTGTTGATTAGTTGGAAGATTTGCTATATGGTTATTTGTTGGGTGGTTGATTCTTAGTTATTTGTTGGGTGGTTGATTATTGGTTATTTGTTGGGTGGTTGATTGTTTTTTATTTGTTGGGTGGTTGGTTATTGGTTGGCTGGTTGGTTATTGGTTGGCTGGTTGGTTTATTGCTTAATTGGGAGATTAAGTGATTGAGTGGTTGGCTGGTTATTGGTTGGAGGGTTGGTTGGCTGGTTATTGGTTGGAGGTTTGGCTGATTGGCCGGTTGATTATTTAAAAGAATAGTGTGTTGACTGGCAAGTTGGTTGATTTGTTTCCCTGTTGGTTAGTTAGTAGGATGATTAGCTGGTTGGTTACTTGATTAGTTGGTTCATTGATTGACTGGCTATTACAAAAGCATGAAAGAAACATTAACAGGTGTGGTAGAATTAAACAAAGCATTCATTTTGAATGAATTTTGCACTATGGGTTAGTCAGAAGAGGTCGCCGTAGGCATTTAGGTAAGCATCCCATTGCTTAGGTAGGCGGCGAATGCCGTCCGCAGAAAAGGACTGTGGTTGCTCACTGAACCAAGTGTTTACCGCGTTCATTACGTCTACATCTGTGTGAAATCGTCGCCCCTTGAGAGCTTTTTTTAGAGGTCCGAACAAATGAAAATCACATGGTGACAAATCAGGACTATAGGCTGGATGTTGCAGAATTTCCCACTTCTTCCTTGCTAATGCTTCCTGCACAATCTTTGCCACATGCGGACTAGCATTATCGTGAAACAAAATCACACCCCGAGAAAGCATTCCGGGTCGTTTATTCTTGATGGCTTTTTGCAGCTTGTCTAGTGTTTGCAAGTAGTGAGTAGAGTTGATGTTGACACCAGGATCTTTAAAGTCGGCCAACAATTGTCCTTCACGGTCAAAAAATGCGCTCAGCATAACCTTACCAGCCGAAACCTGTAACTTGAATCTTTTTGGCTTTTGGTGATCCAGCATGCTTCCATTGTATACTATCTGTTTTGCTGCTCGGCTCAAAGTGGTGACACCATGATTCATCGCCTGCCACTATGCGGAAGAGAAATGCATCACCCTCCACTCTGTAACGCAGCAAGTGGTTCAAACACCATCCCATGCGTTCCTCTTTTTGGTGGTCGGTCAACATCCGTGGTACCCACTGTGAACACACCTTCCGATATTGCAGTTTCTTACGAACGACCTTTTGAATTGTCCCAATTGACACATCAAATTCTTTCGCTAGCGAACGTATGCTTCGACAACGGTTCATCTGTACTGCTGCATCAATTTTGGCGATGATTTTTTTCTGTTGCAACAATATGCGCTTGACCCGGCCGTCGAAGATCTGTCGTGAACTGACGTCCTTTCCGAAACATTCGTGCCCAGTCTGTCACTGTTGTCTTCGACACACATTTGTTACCGTACGCTGCCTGCATTCTTCGAATGATGTCCACTGGTAGACATCCTTCAAATGAAAGAAACCGAAATACCGCTCTATGAGCTTCTTTGGACGGATTTTGGATCAACCCGGCCATTTTCTCAACGGCCAGAAACAGAACGTATGCATCATGGGACGATAAGCATGTGCTCTTTTATTCATTGGTCAGTACTTATCACATGACTATGGCATGATCATGTTCACCGTAGGCAATTACGCGCGGTGCGGCACGAACGGATTTCAAATGAACGCCCCATATAGTTGGATGATTGGCCGGTTGATTTATTGACCTCGCTTAGCAGGAGACGAGCCCGGGCGTCTAAACCCGCGTCCTACCGTACACATGATATTATCAGTGCAGTCCCAAATAAACTTCGCCACATCGCCCTCTTAGGCCATATTAGTGATGCAATAATTTAGTCTTTTTTTTTTTGAACGTTTATTTCATACAAAGCAACGTATATTTACATGGTGTAATGTGTGTTTCTTTTGTTTGTGTATATTACAGAGCGTTGCCGTTTGTTAGTGTTAGGTGTCCCATGTGTGAACAAAGCAAATACATACATATATATAGTTATAATATGACATTTATGGCATAGTGCATGTAAACACACATGCCTTGCATATGATTCATTTCCACTTACACAAGCGGAATGCATGTAACACCTGTCCATCTCTCTCTCTCTCTCTCTCTCTCTCTCTCTCTCTCTCTCTCTCTCTCTCTCTCTCTCTCTCTCTCTCTCTCTCTCTCTCTCACACACACACACACATTTTATCTTGATCTATCTCATCCTTTCTGGAGACAGCAGTACATTGAATGCTGTGAGCTTGGGCAATAAACTTTAAATTTCCATTCCCATTAAAATGTGGCTTCTTTGTAATTTCTGGGTCACTTAGCTACCGAGGTGAAGGTTCACATTGTTGATGTTGTTGGCCTGATGTCAAATTACAGGATGACGCTCTAGTGTCCTGTAAATGTCCATGACCCTTTTTGTTTGGGGGACAAGAATCAGGGATGTATAACTAGCAATTAGAGTCCATGGCCTGTCCCCAGGGAGGTAATCGGTTCAAAGATGTGATAGTGACTGGGTTTCAGATACAATTGGAAGGACTTTAAAATCTGACCACTACAAGACACTACAAGACACTTTAGCTTAGGGTACCTAAAGGGCTTATTTAATTTGTTTATACATGGTGGTGCATATTTTTCCCTTTTCAAAAATATCCACACCATATAACATCATTTTAATACTTGAGATTTCGCCTTGGTTTAAAGGCTGCTACACGCGCACACACACACACACACACACACACACACACACACACACACACAAACATCCACTCGTACACATGCGTGTGCAAATACATGCACCACACACACACACACACCTGCATCCACACCCAGACGCATACATATGTTACTGCCAACGACACAGACACACATCTACAATATATTTCATGTTGCACATTCAAATATAATAATGGGAAAATTAATAATAATGGTAGCAGTAGTAATAAACGTATTAATAATAATAAGTAATAATAATAATAAATAATAATAATAATTGTCAGATTATTTGGCCTGTAAAACATTTTTTTTTTTAAATTCCTTTAAAATTCCGAATATAACAAATGCATTAATATACACATATGCGATAATATTACATTTATGGCATGTGCAATTGCCTACACATTACTTGATGATGATGATGATGATGATGATGACGCTAGAGTTAATACTCAATCTCTTAGAATATTCACGCCCCTTATACAAGATCAGACATTTCAAACATTTTTTTCAATGTAGTTTTTGTGTCTTAATCCTCTTTATCTGCAACACTGTAAGATAATTAATGTCTAATGATGGCTATATTAACAGATCCATAAACGCGAAGTTTTTGAATATTTCAAGAATAACAAATATTAATTCAATTCTCACAAAAAGGACGAAAAATATCTTAATGTTAATTAATTTTTAGTATTTTAACCATTAGGGTTATTTCCCTTGACAGTGTATTGCAGTCTGTTACCGCCCTTGAAATATTCATACTATAGTGCTGGCTAATGCGCGAACCATTGATTGAGTACACAGTTCTGCTTCCGTATTAAATGAATACTTTCTTCCATGTAACATTTTATTTGGCTGTTGGAAATGTGTTTAACAGAAAATTATAAGGGCATACAATGAAATGGACAACGTTGTGAATCGTATTTAATGTATATAATAATAGGTTTCCCTTGGGTACAAAGGTCGATGTGGAAGAGATTGAGAGATTTCTCAGCCGGTCGTTTTGAGTACGACGTTCTGCAAACTACCGGTTACATGATGGTGTACAGGCTGTCTCTCAGCTTGAGAGAATATGATGCAAGAAAGAGGTAGTATAGAGAATATGAGGAAAGAAAGAAATACTATAGAGAATATGAGGGAAGATAGAAATACTATAGAGAATATGAGGAAAGAAAGAAATACTATAGAGAATATGAGAAAAGAAAAAAATGCTACAGATTGATTGATTGATTGATTTAGGAACCGACATCACAGCATTCGGAGCATTCCCATAAGCGCTCCATCCCCATCCTCAGCAGCCAGCGAAGAGTTCCAACACTAATAGTACCAGTAGAAATCTGATTATATGTCCGTCTCGCCTTTCCTCTGAGCGTTGATCGTCGACCAGATCCCATCGTCACCCCTCGCTGTCGCATTCTTGCCAGACCATGGTGATCCATTTGCTCCTTCGAGGTGTACACATGCTCCCACAAGGTCGCAACCACATCTGCTTTGTCATGCATCAATACTCCACCAAGTTTTGCCGAGCCAGCCAATCTGTCCGCCTGTTCATTCCCCAGCACACCAGCATGCCCCGGAGAAAAGATCCAGACGATGCTTGTCACCCGTGACTTCCGAAGCGAAGCAAGCCACTCTGCACGAAGCTTGCCTGTCTTCACCCTACTCAGCATGCTTTCTGAGTCAGTTACAATCACGATGTGTGTGTGTATCGTATTCTCCATCCAGCGGAAAGCTGCACTGACCGCCTCCACCTCCATTCTTAAGCTAGATGTTGTGGTATCATATGCCAGGCTCTCCTGCACCAAACGTCGACCAGTTGCTTTTGCTAAGAACCCCCAGGCACTTCTCCTACCTCTCAACACCGACCCATCTGTGTAGATAATCACATCACCTGAGCGAGCATTATCCTGAATTAGTTGCTGGATTTCCACTTCCTTGGCCCCTGCTGGCCACTCCCTGCACTCCCGGCTCAATGTGATTATAACTCTGCACAAGTCTGACTGCTCCGCTGACACTCTGACCCACTCTTCTCCTCTCCTAATGTTCTCCAAGGGGCACACCTGCCTGATCGTATCCTCCGCCTGAGCCATCCATGATTTCCCTCTTATCAGTCGCTGACCCTTAACGGCGTCCAGCGCCTCATGCAACGGGTGATCTGTGTCTGCAGCTACTCTGAGGTATGCCTTCGCCTGCATCACCTTGAGCCTACCTGCAACAGACGGCAAACCAAGGATGTAACGCATACACACAACTGGGGTGTCTCTGGTGCATCCCAGAATGACTCGCATCGCTTCGTTCTGTATGCGCTCTAATTTCACCAGCTGACTCTTTGAGACAGTGAGCAGTCCTAGTCCATAATCAATCACTGATAGGATCAAGTGCTGGTATAGTGTGAAAAGCATTCTCTGCTCTGTGTCCATTGCAGCCATAGTTTTAAGTGCATTGAGTCCCTTTTGAGATCTTGTCACAACCGTCTCCACATGGTCCTTGAAGGACAGGCTCCTGTCAAATGTGATTCCCAGATACTTCAGTTTGTTCTCTCTGTTGACGCTTCTACCATCTATCGTGAGGCTTGGGACATCAGCTCTCACAATCCTGTTGTCCAGAGAGCACCACAAAACAGCTGCCTTTTCTGGGCGGATGACAGCACTCATTTCAGTGCACCAGTCAATCACATTGTCTACTGTTGTCTGTAGCTCCTGGGATGTTTGCTCCCTATCTCTCCCCTGCCTATATGCAAGAATATCATCTGCAAATGTTAGTATCCTTCCAACCCCTGGTGCTTCTAGGTTTGAAATCTTGCTCGTATACACATTAAAGAGCACCGGTGAGATTGCTGATCCCTGTGGCAGTCCCGGGGTTAAAATATGTGGCTCTGAGGTCCATGCACCCAGACGGAGAGCAACCCGGCGAGAATGTAGGACGGCTGCTATCCAGTTCACCAACCAGGGATTGACCCCCTTCTCCATCAGTGCGGTCATCAAAATATCATATCGAACTCTTTTGTACGCATCCTCGAGATCAAGCGCTACCTCCATCGTTTCCTGTCTACTCTGGAACCCCTCATAAACATCAAAGGCAAAGGTGGCTGCATTTGACCAGGTATCTTTTCCTGGCCTGTAGCTCCCCAGGCCTCTTGGAAGAAGCTTCCCCCTTTCCAAAAAATCCTGCAGCTTAACAGCGACTATCTTCTCTAAAACCTTCCCAAATGTATTTTGAAGGGTGATGATCCTAAAACCGCTAAGCTTTGAATGATCTTTGAATGGTTTTGGAGAGAAGGATGAGATAGCTGTGCACCCAATCCTGCGGCACTGATGCTGTCCTAATGCTCTGGTTAAAGCAGTCGGTCATTTCCTTCAGGTCTTCCTTCACCACTCAAAGCCTTCATGTGGCCATACCTAACCCCATCGGGCCCTGGTGCCGTGTCGTTTGCCTTTTTCAAAATATGTTTAACATCTTCAACCCGTATGATGTCTTCATCTATATATATAAAAGAGAATCTCCGTCTGTCTGTATGTCCTTTATGCGTTCGCGAACGGTCCATCCGATTGAGATGAAATTTTCTACACGTCTTCTAATCATTCCCGTGCTGCCAACTGTCATAGTTTTTTTTAGTGAACAAACATATTTTCTTATTATTATTTAATATTTAATTTACATTATATATAGCGAGGGGACATAACTTCTAATAGAATTGCTATATATGTAAAATTACTTCCTTCAAAAATGAGCATAGCTTACGATGGGTAGCGTTGTGAGGTTCTGTTGTGATAATTTGGTGTGTCCAGTGTGTGCCGCGTGGTTACACACCCGCTTCACACGCGTGATCCGGGACTGTTTCCGGATCCGGTCAGGGATATGCACTACTGACGAGCTCAAATGAGGGCGAAACTCGAGTA
>JACEFZ010022608.1:0-18307 GCA_014155875.1 Cepaea nemoralis
GGGGTGCGGCTCTTGCTTATGACAGAGAAGTTTTCCGAAAGGTTGTTATGGGAGCGAGGTTCTGCAAAGGATACGCTACTGAATAAATGAATGAATGAATGAATGAATGAATGAATGAATGAATGAATGCTTTCCGTTTGCCAAATTTGTGCTCGTTTGTAAGGTATGTGCATTGTGTCTGTGTTTATTATCTCTCACTTTTTCGCAGGTCAAAATATAACAATAAACAGATAGGATAACTTTTTGACAACTGACTAGACTGAGGGGAAAAGGGAACAAAAGGAAGACAGGGCGGTAAATGTCTAGAGGGATTGGCCACATCACATAATCGAAACAAAAACGACTCTGGTGATCGGGTGAGATGGTGAATCATGGCCACCCACAGTTATCGGCATGGTACATGATGATAGTGATGTTAACATAGTTTTGATAACCATGACAATAATTCGTCCTTAATCTGCAACAGCAAACTAAAGCTCAGAGACAAATCTCCCACGATATGTAACCGTTAATTTATCCTTCTAAGCAAGCAGGTGACCTAGGGATTTGAAAACATATCCCGGATCTCGATATCTAATCCCCGGACAACTTATTTAACAAGCTAGCGATGGGAGATACGGATGAGTGTAACTGTGGTATTGCTATTTTGTTGGATCAACGTTTACTGCAGGAGTGTAAAACATATGCAGGGGAAAGGACGTTATTTTGAGCTATGCTGGCTTTATCCGAGCACAAACCCTGTGGAGATATCCTTAATCTCAGTGTGCCTGCTGCTTTATCTAACTCTTTGTGTGTGAACTCAAATACTGCATTTTTTTTTTTAGTGGGTCCTCTTTAGTAATTGAAATGTGAAGAAGAAGAAGAAGAAGAAGAAGAAGAAGAAGAAGAAGAAGAAGAAGAAGAAGAAGAAGAAGAAGAAGAAGAAGAAGAAGAAGAAGAAGAAGAAGAAGAAGAAGAAGAAGAAGAAGAAGAAGAAGAAAAGAAGAAGAGGGAGGAGGAGGAGAAGGGTGAGGAGGAGAAGAAGAAGAAGAAGAAGAAGAAGAAGAAGAAGAAGAAGAAGAAGAAGAAGAAGAAGAAGAAGAAGAAGAAGAAGAAGAAGAAGAAGAAGAAGAAGAGGGAGGAGGAGGAGGAGGAGAAGGGTGAGGAGGAGGAGGAGGAGGAGAAGAAGAAGAAGAAGAAGAAGAAGAAGAAGAAGAAGAAGAAGAAGAAGAAGAAGAAGAAGAAGAAGAAGAAGAAGAAGAAGAAGAAGAAGAAGAAGAAGAAGAAGAAGAATGAGGGGTGAGGGGACAACGCAACAAAGGAAGCAATAAAAACTGCATGACGACTTCTTGATCAGGAAGTCTTTCTTCTCTTCACAAGGCCGTATCACAAGTCTTGGCAATAATACTAAGTTGTAGCCATACTATGTTCCATAATTAACACAGCTTTTACAACGACAGCAACAGTGAGCAATGTTATGTTGTGTCGAACGACGTCACTTCACAACTGGGCATTCCGATGTGAGTTCAGTCTTTGGATGCAGCAGGCATCTTACAAGTATTTCAAAAGTTAACAGATTCAGTGCCAAAGACTGAGTTGGGACCACACACAAAATGATGGCGGAAAGATGGAAAGTAGGCGTGTGTCATAGATATGACTTACAAGTTGTTAATGTGGTAGTCGACATGTTGTATTATTAACAATATAAAATAATACAAAGTAATGCAGCTTTACAGAAAGGAATTACGAAAATGTACAGGACTAACCTTCATCAGAACTCAAATATATACACAAAACACAACATATAATCACGGAGAAGACCCTCCAGTGACTACATTAAGGCATAAAAACGAGATAAGAAGAATAAAAAGATGGGGGGGGGGGGGGGGGTGAGAAAAATTAAGAGAAAATGAAAAATTTCAAACATTTTTGGCTACTTATCTCAGAATCCCAGGCTGAGAGTATTAAAACATTCTGGCGATATATATTCTCATGGCAGATACGTGAAGTCGCTTAATGCAATTAATCATCCCAAGGCGCTTAATCAGTTAACATAACCTGACACAAATAACGTATAATATCTAACACGCACACGCAAAATTTAATGAACTAAAGGTTTAAAGGGGTTCAAAAGGCGAGGCGATCGACTTCGTTGCACCTTGTTTTATTTCGTTTGGCTCAGTCTCTTTTCTCAGAGCTCCCTACCAAAATGCGTCGCACAAAGCACGAACTCTGTAGCTCCAGCGACGACCCCCAAGAGTCTCCAAGAAAATTGTTCTCGTGAACGGAATGACGTAGTCCAGAATCGAACCCACAACCTTCAGAAACGAGGCATGCGACTTTACTACTTCGCAGCGGAGATCCCTTAACTAATTATAACTAAACAGAAAATGGTGTATATACTGGCGCTCGTGTGGTCTCGAGGTATGGTGTCCGCCTCGAGTGCTGGAGGTCCTGGGTTCAAGCCCTGGTGAGGGCCGGGATTTTTTCACGGGGACTTCTAGTAACAAAATGTCCCCCGGTCTCTGGGTAGTGAGATCGGACGACCATGTGTATGGCTGCGCACGTAAATATTCCCTTGGCAGTTGGAAATCGGAAAAGAGTTGCCTAACGGCGCTGCCCAGGCACAATTTCGAGTTAAAAATCTACCCAAAGTATTTCAGGATCCTCGCGGGTGCTACTGAGTTCGTGCACTGAGCTGAGATTCTCCAGAGTTAGGAGTAGAACGGAGCACTTATGGGTTACACTCGTGTGCCGTGATGTTGATCCGTCAACTAAACTAAACTGCCTCGTGTTTTTCCGACTTTTTCAGTTTTGTGTGAAAATGATGTGTTTAAAAATATGCCGTTACATTTGTGTTTTGATGGTGTTAAGGAGCAGTTCTTATGATATTAGTGGAGAAAAGTTTATCTTTATTCAGTAAATTCAATGGGGTTGTCTTCAAAGAAGGAGAAGTAGTGCCTTGGTAAGTGAAAATGTTTAATAATCGTCACCCTTTTCGTCTAATTATATGTTACAAAATCTAATATTGTTATTGTTATATTTGTAACTTCTTCTAAATGTATCAATGCAGAAGTGTTCCTTGTGCAATCTTCTTTAAGTTGATATATAATACAATATATCTGCTACAATTTCACCCATTTTACATCATTATTGTGATACACCCCTACTTTACATTTTCTACCAGCAAAACCACATTTTATTTGGCAGTGAAACAGTTAAGGGACTTTATGAACCATCATGTGTGTAAATAAAACTCAAACGGCTAAACTAAAGGCACAAAACGATCACAAACAGACAAACAACGCTTCTCTTACCTTCCTTGCACCCTGCATACACCAAAGTTTCTTAAAGAGAATCCAAAGTTTCTTAACCTCATCAAAACGAATACATCCCCCTCAATCCATCAACCGAAAAGAATCTTCTTCACACATAAACATTCATCAAAATCTAAACAAGTCTGATAAATAAACTTAAGAGAATCTCCGAGCATAAAAACTTCAGTTAAATAACACAATTATTAATGAGAAATCATTAACGGACAGCGGGCCCGCCGAAGACCGTCTTCCCGCCTCGAAACAGCTCAGTCGTCTGCTACGTTCAATTGGAGTTGACTGCTAAAAACTGTAACCCACCTCGCGTGTCTGGTAATCAATGGTGTCTGGCACTCCGCGACCAGGCCCGGCGTTTGAACCTAACTGTCGCAGTTTGGGCATATGGAGGGGTTTAAATCGAACAGGTGTTATTTTCTTTTTGTAATGTGGCCTGTGATTTTTCTTTTTAGTCTTTACCTTTTAATGGGCATGGGATTCTCTCATGTGTGTGTGAGATTGATTCTTCCGTGTCTCTGATTTTTCGTATATAGTTTGTGAGGCTTCAAGAAAGATGGGGGAGAAGTTATTTTGCCCACTTTATGGTCAATACGTACGAAAAAGAAGAAGATGACAGTTAAGTAATGACACAGTTTCGACAAAATGAAGCGGCTTAAATCGAACAGGTTTCATTTTATTTTTTGTAATGTGGCGTGTAATTTTTTTTCTTTCGAGTCTTTACCTTTTAATGTGCATGAGATTCTCCTGTGTGTGAGGTTGATTCTTCTGTGTCTCTGATTTTTCGTATAAACTTTGTGGGGCTGCAAGAAATATGGCTGAGAAGTTACTGTGCCTACTTTAGGCCATAACGTACGAAGAAGAAAAAGAATATGCAATTGAATTATCGGTTTCCTCATCAATATCGTGTCTTCTTTATCGCCATTTACTCCCCATTATATATCAAATATCTCCCATGCTGAAACATCCAAATATACATATATCCGCAAACGACTGGATAATAATTAGCATATTCACATCAACCCTATGCTACCTAATGTCAAACTTGGACATTATTCAAATCACACTTGTGCAAAATCAATATCTCTGAGATGAGATGCTTGAGAAGAGCTGCCAACATAACTATCCGAGACCGAATAAGAACGATGTTATCAGACAGACAATGGGATCAACACCTTGTGCCACATATATTGAAAGACAGAAGATCAAACGGTTTGACCATCTAGTTAGAATGTAACACCATCAACTACCAGCAATGGCCCTACATCAAAGAAGAGCTGCTACGAGAGCAAGAGGAAGCCCCAGAAGAAAATAGTTTTACGACATTACAGACATTGAACAATCACGAGTAATGTCATTACCTAGTGCTCAGCATCGGGCGCTGGAACGCAAATTATTCCTCCCCACGACGTTTGACGGCAAAAGTGGAAGATGATGACGGTTCCCCACTGGTGTATCGGCCCTCAAACACTCAATCGCCAGCTATCTCACAGCTCCGCCCATGCCCTCCCCATACTGTCCATGTCTGTCCCTACTTCTCTTCTCCGAGTCGATTTTTACTTCCTCCTCTACTTCGTTTGTCCGTGGATTTCACACAACGGCCTTGCTAAGACACTATCTTCAGGTGTTCCCAGTGTGTGCCGTAGCCAACGCCATCATCTTTTCTTCACCTTTTGTATGAGTGGTATTTATATGAAGTTCAGGATAGCCGAGTTGATAAGAGTGCACGCTCTTAAACTTTCGGTGTGCTGATGCCGAAGTTACAGGCTCAATTCCAACACCGATCAATTGCACTAAAATGTTGGCTTCTTGTCCTTGACTTGGGGATGTAACTTACACGTACCTCAGAAATCGGGGTGGGTTCGCCTGACGGCGAGGGACACTGGTAATATGGAAAGCTTATCCACAAGCAAACATCAGTCCACACATTAGAAGTCAAAGCACGTGTATGGACAATAGCAAACAATGTTGTGCATATCCTTTACAAGACATCGCTGACAACATCAGCATCTTTCAGCTAATTGTTGATTTCTTGGCAAGATTACGCTCAGTAGTTTGCCATTGCTTTCTGCGCTACCGGCTCTATACTCTCATAAGTCACTGGCGCGACTCGAACCGCTTCCAATTCTCGTGCGCACACGTCAACCACGAGAGTATTCGGGGTTACGGAGAAAGGTATGGACAATGCTTGGATTAAAAACGAGAAAGCGACAACAACAACAACAACAACAACAACAACAACAACAACAACAACAACAACAACAACAACAACAACAACAACATATCTACATCTGTTCCCCCATCTGTGTCTACATTGTTATCTAATGATCGGCTTGCCGGGTGGCTGGGATGCCACGTTCTCCTTCGAGAAAAAAAAAAACAATTCACACCTTATCGAGGATTCGAACATGAGTTCTCCTTCGAGAGACCCGAGTTCGAATTCTCGATACGGTGTGATTTTTTTTTTTTTTTTGGTCTGTCGGGGGCAAAAAGAAAACCTAACCTGTACAGTTTGCGGCGACTGCACTAGCCAGGCGGCCTTAATTCCTCAGGCTCAAGACCCTGCTGTTCTACAAGGTAAGGTGCTGTAGGCAGGAGATGACAGTTAGCTAAGTAGTATATGATTCTGCCTCTTGAAATAAGTTTTCACTAAGGGAGATCAGGTGATCATTTGCTTCATTTACCCCACTATCTGGCCCACATCTGAAGATGAATGATCTGATTGGGCAATCTTGAGCATGGCCTACGATGGGTAGCGTTGTGATGTTCTGTTGTGATAATTTGGTGTCTCCAGTGTGTGCCGCGTGGTTACACACCCGCTTCACACGCGTGATCCGGGACTGTTTACGGATCCGGTCAGGGATATGCACTACTGACGAGCTCAAACGAGGGCGAAACTCGAGTATAGTGCTTCCATATTGACGTGGATATGCCTTAGGTTCATACCAGAATGCGATCGGCGTTGCCAGTAGTGAGTTGTGCTCAATATTTAAACCACATCTGAAGAGGCTAAATCATAGCGCGTGTTCTTCTAAGTATTCCGTCCATCTGTAACGTTAGTATTCACTTTCCCCTTTCTATTTTTGTATAACTCCACGTAGTTTACAAATTGTCCTGCTGTCTTCCTTCTGGTATTGTAAACGATTCCTTTCAAAGCTGCTTCTTCTGTCTTTCATGCTATGTCATCTAAATATTGCCTTATATCCGCTCATCTTCTTCGTTAGCTTGTGCGTATGTTTCCTGGGCTCTGGGGTTCATAGCTCTTTAATTGATTCAGCGCCAAACAAAAAGTAGGATTGGACCAGACATGGTACTCAATCAAATGAACAAGTATTATCATGTAGATGTCCATTAACTGAGCATTGAAATTGCTGAAAATACCACGAAAAGCTTTATTGGCTGCACAAAGGCTTTCCATATAGTAAGACATGTCAACATGGTAGAGATGCTTGCAGAACTACAAATTGATGGGAAAGACATTAGACTTATAAACAAAACATATATTAGAAACAACAAGCTGCCATTAGGATTGATAATAAAGTGGGACAATATCAGCCTATTAAGAGAGGTGTTAGGCAGGGTTGTGTACTACCTCCCCCCTCCCCCTCTTTGGAATATACTTTTCACTTCTACTGAAATATGCCTTTCGTGATCAGGATGGTGGTATATACATTCACTCACGCTCAGATGGCGGCCTCTACAATGCTCAGAGATTGAAGGCCAAGACCAAAATTAGGAGGGTACTGATCAGAGAGTTGCTTTTTGCAGATGATGCTGCAGTTACGACCCACTCTGAGGAAGAATTACAATGTCTATTATCTGCATTCTCCAATGCTTGTTCCGAATTTGGTTTAACAATTAGCAAAAAGAAGACACAGATTATGTCACAAGGTGCACATGGGGTACCATCAATCTCTATTGACGACGCCGAACTAGAGATGGTAGACCATTTTACATATCTAGGATCAGTGGTAAATAGCAAATTATCCCTAGATCAGGAAATCAACATCCGGATTGGTAAAGCAGCAACAACAATGAACAGGTTAAGAAAAAGAGTCTGGAAGAACAGGAAGCTTACTGCCAAAACAAAAGTCCTTGTCTATCAAGCCTGTGTCCTTAGTACTCTTCTTTATAGGCAGTGAAGCCTGGACAACTTATTCACACCAAGAGAAACGTTTAAACAGCTTTCATATGCGGTGTCTGCGAAGAATTCTTGGTATTAAGTGGCAAGACAAAATCACAAATACTGAAGTATTGGAAAGATCAGGTTGTGTGACGGTTTATTCCATGCTCAGTCTTCGTAGACTTAGATGGATAGGACATCTTAGGATGATGGATGATGGTAGAACACCAAAGGACATCTTTTTTGGTGAATTACAGATGGGTAAGAGATCTCAGGGTCGGCCTCTACTACGATACAAAGATGTGTTAGTAAGCGGGACATGATTGATACAGGCATTGATAATGCACATTGGGAGCACGTCGCCGCTGAACGTGTTGCATGGAGGGCAAAGATAATCAGAAATGGAATAAAGACAAAGGAGAAAATTATTGCAGATAAATCACACACCGAGCGTGTGAGACGTAAGATGGTGCATGATGGTGGAAATAACCACGTGTTCACATGCACCCACTGTGAACGAACAGTTACAGAGCGAATTGGCCTTACCAGTCACATTCGCTACCGCCATGGGTACAAGTTGTTATGCCTTTTTGAAGGCACAAACTATCGTCTGTCAAGGCGACAAGGTGCCAATGAGGCAGGGATGTGTAATGTCTCCAGATCTTTTTTCCCTATACAGTGAAAATATTTTCAGAAATGTAGAAGATATACATGGAATCAGCACTGGAAGACGAAGCATCAATAACATTAGATATGCAGAGGATACAGTATTGATTGCAGACAATGAGCAGGATCTGCAACAATTAGTAGATGCGGTTGTTGCACACAGTGAACAACTGGGTTTAGAATAAAATTGCAAAAACACACAGATTATGGTCATCACTAGGAAGAACGAAATACCACAGTGTAATATACAAGTAAATGGGAATATTCTTCAACAACTGAATCAGTATAATTATCTCGGAACAGTAATAACATCTGATGGGAGATGCCTTGAAGAGATTAAAACCAGAATTGCCATGGCGAAATAAGCCTTTAGCAAGATGAAAAATATACTGACTAATAAAAAGATGTCAATTTAAACTAGAAAAAGAATGTTGAGGTGCTACATAGAGCCTGTTCTTTTGTACGGATGTGAAACTTGGACAATGAGCAGTGAAGCTGAAAAACATCCGATGGCTGCATAAATGTGGTTTCTGAGGAAAATACAAAGAATACCATGGACAGCCAGAAAAACCAACGACCAAGTACTACAGGAAACAAATGACAATCGTAAATTGATTAGAGAAATTAGACGTAGACAGTCACAATTTTTTGGACATGTTATGAGATGAAATTAATTGGAGAACTTAGTGAAGTGACAAGAGGCTAGATCGAAGGGAACAGATCAAGAGGAAGACCGAGAGGAAAATACCTGGATGTCTTGGTCACATGGCATGGACGAGACAGGAACACTGAGCTGATTCACGACTCTGGCGATCGAATGAAATGGCGAGTCATGACTGCCCACGCTTCCGGCATGGCACATGACTGATGATCGCCCCAGTCGGTGTGCAAGGCGCTTTATGATGATGGGTTTCATATATTGATTTATGTGTTTACAAAATGTTAGGTATCTCTCGAGATTCAGTTTAATTTTACTTATCAGCAAATGGTAATGTGCCGCCTGTCTCTGCACCTCTAAAAACCCTTGCGCCGTCCAGAGATGCTTTAAATGTCTTCTTGTTACAGATGTGGTCGATTTGATTGAAGTTTTTTGAGGTGTGGTGAAGACCGCTTACTTTATGTATTCTTTTATGTGGAAAAAAGAAATACTTCCACGTACTTCGTACTGATTCTGTCATTACTGTCAACAGTACCTTAAGGTGTAGGATGGCCTAATAGCTAGAACGCCAGGATTCCATTGGGGCGACCCGGATTCGAACCCTCGGTATGGTGATGGATTATTTTCTGTTGGGGGGGGGGGGGGGGGGAAGAAAACCCTAATATGGACAGTCACGGCGAATTGTTGAATAGCTATATATATTACCCCATAACCCTTGACCTTCATTATCTTATCAGATTCTATTTTGGAATTCAGATAACCCATCATAATTTTTTTTATATTTACATTTCTACAAGATTGATTTTTGGCTAAGATCAAAGTGCAGTATCTGTTCTTATCATCCGCTTGGTCTCCTACGTCGACATCTATAAAGGCTTTGAATTTTAAATGTTAACTACATGGCGAATGTAACTTGTAAACGTATGGGAGTGCAACAATCCCTAGAATTACGAACCCGGTAATATATCCCCCCATCTTAAGGATCATCCATATGAGAAATGGACCGACTAAGTGCTTTCGCCACCCAGAGGAACAATCCGAACATCAGATCACCGAGAACACGTTCTTCAAGTATACAACTATTCCCGATGGGGAATGCCCTTTTTTTTTTTTTTAAACTTTTATTGAGTGTTAAAATCGTTGCAAAGTGTATTGTTTGTGTTTTTACAGAGCGTTGCATGTGGACGTGTAGGTGACATATGCGCAAAAATTACAAATATTTTATACATTTTATCATTTCTACATTGAATTTGTTGTTGGGTAAACTTTACAAAACAACAGCATGATGATAGTGGACCGTTTTTATTTCCCCTGTCACCTCCCTCTCCTGTCGGCTCCAAAACCACCAATACCATCACCACCAATTCGGTAATGATGAAACTGGCAGTATAAAATGTTTGAACCAATCGGCGAGGGCGGCAGCAGCATCAACAAACAACAGTATCAAGATGGTGGGAATGGGGGGTGTAACAGTATCCGGGTTTACAAGGCAGAAAGGGTAGTGGTTGCATTTATAATGTTTGTGTTGTTACATGCGTTCTGTGTATTTAGTATTTGTGAGGTGTATTAACGGAGCGTTGCATGTGGGCGTGTATGTGACGTGTGCATATTTTATTCATTGGACATATTTACGTGTGAAGAGGGGTAGATAAGGTGAGAGAAAAAACTTCCAGTTTTTGTTTCCCTTGCTACACTCTCACCTATTGGACCCACCACACCAATGCCCTCATCACCAATCTCTGGTAATGATGGGAAAGGCAGGATAAATATTTGAACCAAACGGTGAGGGTAACAGCAAGGGTAACAACAAACCATGAGCAAGGGAGGGTGGGGGTACATGGGAGATGAGGTTATATATTAATAAAGGTAACAATAATAATAATGCAAATAAAACCAAATACATCAATAATAATGATGACAAAAATTAACCTACTAAGGGTGATAACAGTAATGATAGTAACAGCAATGATAATAATAGTTATGATAATGATCACATTTTTCAAAACTGTGATTCCATTTGCTAGAATGAGTATGTCAGGAATGGTGTTAGCGTAGCATAGCGGGTACATACAATTGCAACCTGCAATGTTCATAATAGTAGAAGTAAAAGGAGTTGGTTATGTTTTCTCCTTGCTTTTTTTATTTTTTTATTTTTTTGTTTTATTTGTAAGGGTTCATTCATTTTTTCCCTTTCCTTTTTTTTTTTTTTTTTTTTTTTTTTTTTTATTTTTTTTTTTTTTATAATAAAAATAAACAAGCATTTGTATTAGCACAATTGGTTTGGTAACCATATGTGGTTTTGTATTCATTCATTCAACATTCACTCACATTTTCCTGTTTCTTGCTCGCACTCATGTATACTAAATTTTAAAATCATAAAGAAGAGTAGTTGTATTTACTCTGGAGATATCTGTGATATTTTGTGTTTACAACATAGGAAATTTCCCATTAGCATATTCATTTCTTGAACACATTTACATGTGAAAGGGGGGGTAACAAAGAAAAGGGGAAATGTTTCAATTTTTTTCCCTTGCCACACTCTCACTAATTGGTTTCCACTCCATCAATGCCTTCATGAGCACTCTGGTAATGATGGCACAGGCAGGATAAATGTTTGAACCAACCAATGGGGGTAGTGGCAAAGGCAACAAACCATAAGCAAAGGGGGGCACAGAGGAGATGATGTTGTAGAAAATTAATAATGATGATATCAATATAACATTAAAGATACTAAGGATAGTAAAGTTAATTAAAGATAGTAATAATAATAAGATAATAATAATAGTAATAGTAATAATAATAATAATAATAATAATAGTAATAGTAATAATAATAATAATAATAATAATAATAATAATAATAATAATAATAATAATAATAATGTAATAGTATAATAGATATGTGATTCTGTTTACTAAAATGATAATCTTAGTAATGGTGGTAGTATACTGTCACATTCCTGTGGTCATTGACATTAAGGTGAGTGGCCGTACAAGATAAACAGTTCACGAGATAAAATAGGGCGGATGGTAAGTCCCCCAGAGGGCGTAAATGAGAAGACGGTAATGGAAAGGGGGGAGCGGAGAAGAGGTCAGTTGGCTAGAATAACTGGGAGGCAGACAGTTGAAGCAGTGAGGTGGGGTTTGTGTGGATCATTGTGAGGGGGCATAGAAGTGTTGAAAAGACAGGGACAAAGATTGAGGGCAGTTGATGTTTGGACTCCGAGCTGAGAGGGGGTTGAGTGTAGACCAGACCAGGAGAAGGTCGTGGTCTGATAAAGTGAAGAATTGTGACGGAGTTCTGAAGATAACTCCGCACTGTGGGTTCCAGGGATAGTGAGTGGAATTCGAGACCCAGAGTGGGTTACTTTGAGAGGCTGGTATACCTGTCGTGTGGGACGATATTTTAGTAGCCTTGAGAGGCAGTGCTATTCGACGTGTTCCATTGGGATGGAGATATATTCTTAGAGAATTATTGTTCCTGGGTTTATATGTTACATGTGTCTGTGTTAATTCAGAATTAAAGGAATATTATGTGCGCAAATTAACGCTTGTTCACTGACTGGTGTTTGGTGGTGACGCATCTTGATTAATCTGTTGTTCAACATCACATTGTTACAAGGACATACCCTAGACACAACCATAGCCACTCTATCTGTCACTTAGTCAACATTCACTTTGTGACAGAGAAGATTTCTGGGAGGCTTCGTCGATTAGAGAGAACACTAACATCAGAGACATTAGTCGGATGCCCAATTACAACAACAATAACGAGAGCTCTCCTGTCAAGAATAAACACCATTTTCAGTAGACAACGCATGTCAAAAGTGTCGGAGAATTAATACAGAGTCCACGAGAAACCAGATAAAAATAACACTTCTCACTCAGAGAGAGAGAAAGGGTGGACAGCGGAGCGTGTCCACGGTATAAACACTGGGTATTTTCCGTGCGGGAACTGGGTAGCACATAGGTCACGAGAAGGTCAGGACAGGTAAATTGGATACCAGGCAGTATTTCTTCGGCTATCAGGGACGTCAGAAAATTAACGCAAACAGGCGCGTGTGTTTATAGGTCAAGTGAACAGTACAAAAAGTCGGCGCCATGATACTGGCAAGATGATATTCTGACAGGTGCGTGTGGGTGTGACGAAGACAGGATTTATGACAGTGAGCAATTTCGTTGGGAAGTCCTGGGCGTGGTGAGATATCTTGTGTGTGTGTTGAGGACAAAGCACAGGGTGGTTGCAGGGCGATAGGTTAAGAATTCACCACAGGTAAAACGACGGTGGAAATTGTGAGTCGCCACGGACAAATTGGGTTGACAAGAGGGTCAGTGCTGTTTACGAGGACAGCGAAGTATGTGTGGATAACGGAAAAGTTCCGGACATTACTTTGTTCGCAGTCAGTGAAGATTGTAGTACACTGAGGTACTAACAGAGATGACCTTGTGAGTCAAGGCCGAGAACCAGGGAATTTGACGGAAAAATTTCCACGGAGAATAACACGTTGGGTTTCTACTGAAACTAGGATTTACGTTTAACGTCTTTGTGTGTGTGTGTCATCATCGGCAAACAAACCACAACAGTCATTCAGGTGCCGTCTTCGCAAATATGAGCGCATTTTTTCACCAAAAAAGACTTGCGAAGCGGATTTAAAGCGCGTGATCATTTTCTGCTATTCCTTGGTTTAACCGGGTCAGCAACAGTGAAACCATACCATCACTTCAAAGCGACAGTGACTACGCAGATAAACATTCATTGATTTTAAAGGTATTTTCGGCTCCCCAAAACGCAACGAAAACCCAATATTTCTGGCAAAACAAGAGCGTTCACATACATTATACAATCACAGGCCAACTCTACAGGGAGGATTACAAAAACGTTACGGACTGTGTAGAGACAAGGCGTTGGGATAATTATCATCATCTTCAACTTTTACGACAGTCGAAAATCGTGTCACCACGTCAACAAAAAGTGACAACGCATCAGAACTTTAATTCATTGTGGGAAGCTAACGTCGTAATCTTTTCAAAACAGTAACCGACAAACATTTCCAGGCGATTTTCGGAGACTATTGAAAACAAATTAAGGACTTTTTTAAGATTCTACCATCGCATTGGTGTCGGCAACCCTTGTTTGCTTCTGTTGTTCTCATCGTCCTAAGTATTGTTGTTGTTGTGCGTTACGTAAATATTTGTATGTGGTCCAGTGGTCGTAATAAGTAGGATATTTTTGCTTTATTTCTCGAAATGCGGGAGACAGAGCAAAGGTGAGGTTTCTAGGTGCACATTGTATTGGTTGAGAGACAGCTGACGAGTCAGTTTGTTTTGTGCTGTGGCATTGGGTCGTCTCGACATTATACATGGTGTCCAAGTGTCTACGTCAGATCTATGTACATTATTCATTTTATATTTGTTCTTTTTACTGTTTTCTCTTTACTGTTACATATAATATTTGAGTTCTTTGGATATATGGTATTGGTGTAATTCTGATGTTAATATAGCTTCTATCTAGATGGTATTTGTCAGTTTATATTATGCGCACGGTATGGTCTTTCATGGGCATGTTTATGTCAGTGGTTTTTATTTCTATGTAATCATCCGTCTGCGTTTCACCGGCCTATGCGTCTAGCGTTTAATAGTTCGCATTTAGTGTGTATCATCCATTTGTGTATGTATATGTATGTTTACAACTATTTCCATGAATTGTTCTACAGTTATTTGATATATATATATATATATATATATATATATATATATATATATATATATATATATATATATATATATATAGGAGGGAGTATAGTTATATTTCCCCCTCACTACCTAGTGCTTATAGAGTGACTGGGTGAGTACAGAGTGATATTGTAGCACTACAGATTTACGTACACAGGGAGTGCGGGTGTACTTAGGGAAGTGACACAAAGACTAACAGCAGAGTCTTCACATTTATAGTTGGCTGACAGACAGCAACGTGTCCACAAGTACAAGATGCCTACTTTAATGGAATATATTGAAGCAGGTGAACGAATAGGCCTGAAGGGTAAAGAGTTACAGGAGTATGCCGAAGCAAAAGAACAAAAACAGATTGAAAGAGAGGAGAGGCATAATGAACGCGAGGCAAAACGTCTGCAGGAAGAAAAGGTAGCTGAAGACAAGCGTCTACAGGAAGTAAAGTTAGCTGAAATAGAAAACAAGCGTCTACAGGAAGAGACACAAATGAAAATGGAAATTGAGAAAGAGAAGATCAAGTGTCAGATGCAAACTGAAATCGAGTTAAGAAAACTAGAACTATCTTCGAAAGGTCAAAGTGAGGAAAGCAGAAGACCGTCGCAGTCGTCACAGAGATTAAAACTGCCATTTTTTACGGACCGAGACAACTTGGATTCCTATTTGTCGAGATTCGAAGCATCAGTGAAGGTATTAGGCATCCCAGAAAGCGAGTACGCAATTAGATTGGGCGAGTATTTAACGGGTAAGGCTCTAGATACTATGTTCAATTTACCTGTAGAAGAAAGGAACAACTACACTATCTTACGTCAACGTTTGCTGACAAAGTTCCAACTAACTGAACATGGATATAGAACAAAGTTTAGACAGTTAGGGCCAGAGACAAATCAAGATTTCACAGATTTTGTTAACACAGTAAAGAACACATTTAATAAGTGGATGGAGCTGGCAGAGGTAGGAAAAGATTTTAATAAATTAGTGGATTTAATGCTGAGAGACAAGGTGTTATCATCGTGCAATACTAATTTAGTGGCTTTCTTCGAGGAACGTAAGCCAAAGGACATAGACACAATGTCACAGTTAGGGCAAAATTACATGACTGCACATCCAAACAGTTCTATTGGTAGACTTATGAGTGAGGAAATAGTCTGTGCAGCGTACACTAAACAGGACCAGAATCCAGTCATCAGACCAAGGGCGAAAAGTGTGGATGCAGCACATAAAGGTGAGCAGCAAGAACTTCAAGATAATGGTTTCCGAGGAAACAATGTTGGTAGAGTAGGGCGGTACCCATATAGAAGAGGGAATTTCCACAGACGTCCAAGTTATGCCGGATGTTGGAATTGTGGGAGCTGGAGACACAAAATGACAGATTGTGATGCACAACCATCAGATGGACCAACGAACAACAGTAAAAGGGAGATCACTTGTTTCAAATGTGGAAGGAACGGGCATGTCAGTCATCAATGTAGGATGAGAGAAACAGAGCACTCAAATGCAGCACAAGTAATTGAGACGCTGAACAATGAAGATTGTAGTGGGTGCAAACCTCTTTTTGAAAAAGACAGTCAGCCAGTCTTAATATGTGGTCACACAGTTAAAGCAGGATCAGCAGTGCATGAAGGAGGAAGTCTGAAGATGCATCATGGGTTTGTTAATGATAGGCCAGCGTTAACAATTAGGGATTCCGGATGTACGTCCATCGGGGTGAGAAAGAGTTAGTGCAACCCTCGGATTATACAGGGGAAAAGATTAGATCCATAACATTTAATGGGACAGTAGAATTCTACCCAATAGCCGTGATAACAGTAAAAACACCATACATAACAGGAAGAGTGACAGCATGTGTTTTTAGACTCACCAGTGGCAGATCTCATCATTGGAAATGTTATAGGAGTTAAAGAGTGTACAGAAGAGGAAGTAGTTTATTGGGACCAAAAATATAGTGTAAGCAGTAATGAGGTAGTTACCACAAGAGAACCTAAATTAGAGAGTATAGCTGAGGTAGAAGAGGCACTTGAAGTAGACACAGGAACTCAGGACAAGGATAGTACAGCTGAGCAGATGAGAATGGATCCCAAATATGGTGCTAGTGGCTCCCAGAGACAAGATACTACTCTGAACAAATGTTCACAAGGGTGTAGGAGAGTAGAACATAGGCAGTCAAAGAAAGGTAGATGGTGCTTCGAGAGGAAGAACAATGTTCTTACTCGCCGCTTTTCGGATAGTGGAACTGCACGTGGGCAAGTAGCAGTACCTTTAGCACACAGAGACCGATATACTAGAACAGCTCAGGATAGTGCATGTGCAGGGCACATAGGCATAAGGCGTATGCAGCAGAAAGAAAGGTGCCAGATATATGGGCCAAGATTGAATAAAGAGTTCAGACTAAACAGAGACTCAAGTGTAACGGTGCAATATACAGATAGGAAAGTTGAGTCAGGTCAAAAGAGTTGTCGCGACATTACTGACCCAGGGCTAGGGATAACAAACAGATGTTGTAATTGTAGAGGTACCATGAGTGATGGGTACATGAAAGGTAGACACAGCAGTAGTATACAATGTGGGATTCGGCGCGAATTTGCCGGAGCCTCCGGCAATTGACCTTGACCTCGGCTGATTTTCACTCCCCCTCGGTCATGTAGTTGGGTGGGGTACGGGGTGGTATCTAGGTCATATCTAAGGGCGATAATTCTAAGATTTTATGTTTCTAAGGGCAGATAACTATTGAGTGGGTGTATAAAAATTTTAATTAATTATTAAAAAATAAAATAAAATAAATAAAAATAAAAATAAATAACGACGGGGTGCGGGGTGGTGGCGAGGGGGTGGGCGCGTGGGGTGAGACTAGGCTGTTCAGGTTTAAACACTATCATCACAGGGTTACAAATGAAAACCTTAAAATGTAAAGATGGTCGATATTATTGATTTTAGCGGGTATAGCTTAGTGAAATTCGTTGGTGAGGGGTGGGTAGCGGCTATTAGTGCTTTGTAGAGTGTCGTAGTGGCCTATACACTATCATCATACGGGTTACAAATGAAAACCTTAAAATGTACAGATGGTCGATATTATTGATTTTAGCGGGTATAGCTTAGTGAAATTCGTTGGTGAGGGGTGGGTAGCGGCTATTAGTGCTTTGTAGAGTGTCGTAGTGGCCTATACACTATCATCATACGGGTTACAAATGAAAACCTTAAAATGTACAGATGGTCGATATTATTGATTTTAGCGGGTATAGCTTAGTGAAATTCGTTGGTGAGGGGTGGGTAGCGGCTATTAGTGCTTTGTAGAGTGTCGTAGTGGCCTATACACTATCATCATACGGGTTACAAATGAAAACCTTAAAATGTAAAGATGGTCGAATATTGATTTTAGTGGGTATGACTTTGTGATATTCGTTGTTAAGGGGTGGGGTGAGTGGATGGGTAACTAGATAAACGCTTCCGAACACTATCATCGGGTTCGAATCCTAGTGGGGTGGTCTAGTGGTAGAAGAAATATTGATAATATTTGGTTACTTAGTTGTGATTTCGAGCTCGGTTGTTATTAACCCGGTTATGTTTAGAAAAGTAGAGGGGGTGTGCTGGTTGCGGAGTATGTTTAGGGGGTACCCCAGACACCGTGGAAGTGACAGGTTCGAATCTCGGAACTTTGTCGTGGGTAAGATTTCCAGTCATCAAGGTGTGGGTGTCTAGTTTATCATACGGGTCAGGGTCGCTTTGTCCGGCCGTGTCGCCGCAGCCACAAGTCCCACCGCTGCTGAAAATGACAGGCAGCAAATGTTACCGTTGCACCTACGAGTCACGAAATATAATCTAACATAAC
>JACEFZ010022609.1:0-18334 GCA_014155875.1 Cepaea nemoralis
CCCCCCTTCCCCCTTGGGGGGTTTTTTTCTTTTGTAAAGTTGTCCCACCAAATTCTTCCTAAATTTATTTTCTTCCCCCCCCCATAACCCCCCCCCGTGCCCAAAAAAAATGTTGACTTACTTTCCCATATATGCCGTGTAAATAGACATTCAGACGGGCCTTTCAGACAGACGGGAAATTAATTATTTAAAAAGATTTTTTCCCCGCCTTCAGGCCCGTGGATGTATGGAGATATAGCCATTTTTTAAAAAAGCTATAGGCGCTGGGGTGGGTGATGTGATCAGAAACACACCGGTCCCCTTTCACTCCCCAAGCCTTTTCCCTCGTCCCCCTTTTTAAAGGGGGCCCCCTGGTCTAATAGCCTAGGTTGTTTTAAAAACGTTCGAATCCGCCCGACCAGGATGGAACCCTTTGGCCCCCGGGCGAGTGTCCAGCCACTACGAAACAACGGTCAGTGTCCAGCCACTACGTCCACCCCCCCGGCCAGTGTCTAGCCACTACACTACCGCCGCTCCCATTGGGCAAGGGGGGTAACACATAGTTTAAAAGGGCCAATGGGTTACTCCTATGCTGTTTTCCCAGTTTCACCCCGACCACCTTCGCTCCCCAAGATTTTTCCTCCTTGGGCACGCAGGTCATTTTTTAAAATTCAACCTGGGGCAAATTTTATAAAACCCATGGTACCGTCCGACAAGCAAGCGTCCAGCCACTACGCCAGCGCTTTTTCCCCTCTAGACAGAAGGCAAACAGACAGACGGGTGGACGGAAAGACGTAGGGAAGAAAATCAGTCGGACGGTAGGCAGGAGAGCTATCGGAAGGACAAACGGACGGATAGAAAGCAGCGACTAAACAGTCATGGGGGACACACAGATAAATAAATTTATTTTTACAAAAGCCATAAGCCTATTCCCCAGAGGCTAAAATCTTGAAGTAATAAGCCCAATCTTACAGTTGACTACTGTAACAAATCTTAATAAAATAAGAACGCAATCGTTTACACCCCCATGGAAGGCACCGAGCGGGAAGTGCTTATCGTAAATCATAATTCCCGACCCAGCAAGTCAAAGTGATCCCGCTATCTGGCTTCCAACTGGCCAGGTCACACAAGCCCGGGTTTCACACCAGGCCAACATCATCATCATGTGCCGTGCCAGGAAGTGAGGGCGATCGTAGTTGGCCATCTCACACTACCTTCGCTGTCGGACCTGGTCTGTCATCTTGTCCTGATTATGCCATTCTTTTTTAGCGCTCGATCGCTTTGAACTCAAGCGTAGTCCATACACGTGTAACTAATTATAGTGCACTGGACTGATTTTTTTAAGCATGGATTATCTTTTCTTATTACCAGTGTCCCTCGCCATCAGGCGAACCCACTCTGACTTCAAAGGTACTTATAATTTACATCCCCAGATCAAATACGAGAAGTGAATATTTTAATCTAAAATTTTAAGAGCCAGCTCTCTTATCCATTCGGCCACGCCGACCCTGCTTTAGCGGACCCCACTCTCAGCAGTATGCCCAGTATCAAAAATGCTGCATATTAAAAACACCAATGTACCATCACACCAACAAAGAAGCAGAAAGCATTTTTAATGAAGACTACACTAACGTTGCCAATAGTAATACAGCAAGCAAGTGCCTACTCAATATCTGAGTACCTATCCAGGTTCTCAGATTACCTATTATTTATCAACATTTCACGTGCATTGAAAGACTCAAGTGAAACAAATAAAACACATGGCCAAGCAACTGACACTGAATCAAATGCGCATAACATTATCGGAAAACAAGGGGAAACACGTGTGATGTTCATTGCATAGGGTTGTTCTGATGTCCCCGTGCATCCTTTCCGTCAGATTCAAGGATGCTTCACATCTTGAACAATTTACTCCGCATGCTCAACGATGGGTTGGATTACAAACTTGATAAAGAAATAGAATATCATTCTGAACCGTGCATAAAGAATATTTTAAAATACATGTGTTTGTAAAGTCTCAATACACTGTATGTAGAAGAAATTTTAAGTACATGTCAAAAAATGTGCTCCACAGTCCATCGAGAAAGCAATATGCAGCGATTGGCTGTCGTCTGCTGGAGTAATTCTTTGCACTCCTTCTTCTTTCGTTCGCTTTAACTGTCTATAACTGCAATGTTGTCTCTTGTATGAATCTAAATCTTCTTGAGTTCACTCAGCGGTCCATAGAGCTTATCTTCCACTGTAGTAACTCTAGGCTAGGTTTGCCTGGATATGTTGTAGTTTGGACAGTCTTGGAGTATGTGCTCTGCTGTCTGCGACGCCAAACCACATGTGCACATGGCTGTTTCACCAATTTTGGATTTTGTATACATGTGGTTGCGTGATCTATTGTGTCCTGTTCTGATGCGCAGAATAATGACTTGTTCTGGTCTGTCCATAACGTGGTAGTCATCTTGAGCAGGTTTTGGTGGCTTTTTGACTGATGTGATCATTCTTTTCTTTTTGTGGTATGTAACGGGCACATCAGGCTGTTCTTCTTTAGCCCCTTCCTTAGCCAATCGATCAGCTCTGTCGTTTCCGGGTATTCCACAGTGGGATGGTATCCACTGTATGGTAACCTTATGCTGACTGCTAAGTTCAGAAAGTAGTGTCCTTAGTGCTAGCAATGTCCCAGACAGGAGAGCCTCAAATACTGAATTTGCATCTGTCAACAGCACCACAGGTTGTGTACCATGGCTGGTATTTAGTAATTTCTCTGTTGCTATCTTGATTGCCTCAATTTCAGCATTATAGTTATGGCCGGCTCCGTGGCTAAAGGCTTGCGAACGTGGTTCGTGAGCCGGATACCAGGCGTTCGAAGCTCAGCTGCGACCGATTTGTGCAGCAGACCATGTCGCGGTGTGTTATAACGTGCTGGTATGGGAGCCGGTCGTTCAGAAAGCAATGGCAAACTACTGAACGTAACACTTGCCTAGTACATCAACAGCAGCTGAAAATGCTGGTGTTGACTGCAACGTCTGTAGCGAAACGCCAGTGGCCCATGTCCTTATGCATTCTTTTATTCTTGGTAAACAGGGGGAAACGGCTTTCGGAAGCTCTCAGTTCTCTTGTTCGCTCAATTCTCCATGAAAGATGGTTCTTTGGGTTATCTTCATACCACAATCTTTACATGGAGCGAGTATATATTTGTCTTTCCTTTCGGGTAGTCCCGAAGGAGCGCCTTGCGTCAAATGTGCACTGGTGCAGCGGCTGGTCAATTGATGGCCGTGCCAACACCTACCGTTTGATAGTTGCAGCCTGTCCAGTGAGTTAAAGATTACGACAGAGATGCAACATACTACTGAAGTGGTGTAAAGGTAAATTTGGGTTTTCGTTGGTCCAGGCAAAGCTTGGCCTATAAATATCTATTGTCTTAACGACTGAGAGGATATAGCAAAACAGCAGTCTTGCCATGTTGGGAGGGGGTGACCGTTAGCCGATCTGGCTACGCGTCTTGATCTTGGCATGACAAGGGAACACATCTGAAGAATAAGTGTTACCAAATGATATCGCTTGTTCTTGGCAGCTGATAGACGAGTGATATCTTGATTCCTACGGCTTACCGTTACTTAGTAGCATCTCTCTTTTAAATATAGGCACATTAGATAGCTACGGGGATGGGGTCCACCAATCTATAATCTATCTTCTTGAAGCCAGGGGATGCTAGCCACAGGACTATCTCTTTCGTCTGTCACTTGATAGGATGATGTCGGGAGGATAATGGACTCCTCTATCTTACTGAGAGAACCTGAACTTATCTACACTATGGCTTGTGCAGGGCAATGCCGGTACATTGGGGCGACAGCTCAGTCGAGAGCGGCGGCCGGGAGGGGTAGTATCTTCTTTGAATGGGGAAATACACGGTGTGCCATATAACCCCACTTAGGGGGGAGAAACACACCGATTGCTGGGCACACCACACCACAAGATCTTGGTTGCGAGAAAGGCATGGTTTGCAAGTGAGAGGAAAGCATGGAAATGAATGTGCCCAATAATAATAAAGGCTTGGTATGAGTGTGGAATGTGTGTCTTGTAGACAAAACGTTCCTAGGGTGGACAACCTGACATCACCCAGCTGGAGGTCGACTCAAGCCCGGACGTAGCCAATCCAGGGGCTACCTGACAGGTCAGGCCCATTCATTCAGGTATGATATATACTGCCTTGGGTCAAGATCCTATATGTCAAATATATTAACTGAGACCCTATTGGTCTTTAGGATTGTGTGATGCATGAGTCCGCCCAGTCGCTCAATATTGTTTGTCATCTCCAGGGTCCTCTTTTGTTGGACGTGACCAAATCGGACAGTATCCACACAGCTTCTGTGCTAGAGCCAAATACGTCTGATGAAGCCAGGTCAATGTATTAGCCATATCACACATGGTGTGCCTAACTCTGAGAGAGAGGCAAGGGCATATCTTGAGGAAATGACATAGGCCCGAGAACAGTTAAATTCTGGTTGAGACTACGCATGATTATCCTGCATACTAAGAAACAATGACAATTTGCAGTAATGGTGCATCTCGGGTCCTTTCATTGACATAGGCCCGAGAGCAGTCAAATTCAAAGTTGAGTCTACGCATGATTATCAGGCATACCCATTTTGTTCCGGACATGAAAGAAGCCTATATATGTTAAGTCCATGAACAATTCCTCAACAACCAGTGGATTTGATTCTACAGAAGCCTGTGGAACTTACACCCAAGTACCGGGGAGGAAGGAGCTTCCAGCACACAGGGTGAGATGTATATGGACAGATCGGACAGTATTTGAAGCTGGGTCTGTGACTATGGCTACTTGAGGCTATGTGCCTGAACTTATCTGTGTGGTGTCTGTTTAGAACTTTCTGTGTTACCTACCTTGGTGTTTTTCTGTGCTGTCCTGTATTGATTTAATAAATCAAGTTTTAGCTTATTCCAACGAGCACTGTGTTATATATATGGATCAGCCAGAGGAACACGACAGGAAATAGGTCCCTAGGTCGAAAGAAAGAGTGACAGTGAGTCCGGGGAAAACGGAGGAGGGTTGGCAGGTAAAGACCTATCCCAGCCAGGGCTATAAAGAGAACAATTTTGAAATATTGTGACAGGGCTATTTGGGACCCTCCACGTAGCTTGTTACAACGTCCCGTAAGGGAAACGCAACCCAAAAAAAAAAAAGTTATGGCAGTACTTTCCTGTTGGAACTCTGGCTGTGTCCCTAGTATTATTTGGTGTATTTTATGTACACTCCCGCTCCTCATTTCGGACAGCATTTTGTGCTGACCCATCTGTGTAGACTCGGATCCAGAGGTCCTGTGGGTATTCGTCATCAAGGAAGCTGAGAGTGGCTATTCTGCGCTGTACACTGTTATGTTCTTCCTTGTCAAATATTCCTCTCACGTTTGTTTGGATTTGTAGCGATAGTCTATGTTCATCTTTCCATGGAGTTCGCTCTGGAATAGTTGTCAGGGGGATACCAACTGTGGGAAGATCGGTGGTTTCTCTGCAGAGTCGTTTGGCCTGGTGGATAAAACTACTTCTTTTCAACCGCCCCATAGCCAAGTTTTCAAATCTGTTCTTCATAGGGTGGTCTGGCAAGCTGAGGAACTTGTCTGCTTGTATTAGTGTTTTAGTATCTCTGCGTTCTCTCAGTGCTTGTGTCCTCCCCATTTTCTCCATTGCTACTATTGGGGTTGATCTCATATCTCCTGTAGTGATTCTAAGTGCTTGATTTTGCACATTTTCCAGCTCTTGTAGTGTGTTTTTTATGCTGAACACCATGCAGTTGACCATATTCCAGGTGTGGTCGTATGCTCTGTTGATAAACTTTCCTAAGTATTTTCCCACTGGCAACCCATGTTGTTCCACTTAGTTTTCTCAGGATGGCTATTTTCCTTCTGGCTTTTTTATGTGTTTTCTCCATGTCAGCCTGTCATCAAATGTTACGCCAAGATATGTTGGTTCTTTATCTTCTCTTTGGAATGTTCCATTTATCTGGATGGTCCCTGCCTTTTGTTTTGGAGAGAGGGTAAATAGAGTAGTGCTGCACTTGTCAGTGTTTATGCTAACACACCATCTATTCGCCCATCCAACAAATGTATCTACAGCTCTTTGTAGCGATCTGGTGGCCACTGATGCATGTTCATTTGTGCTCCACAGAACAAGGTAATCAGCGTACATTGCCGCTTTAATTCCATGCGGTAGATTAGCAACGAGATCATTGATGAAGATTAGAAAAAGTGTGGTGGACAAGACTCCGCCCTGGGAACACCGTGACGCAGTAGTACTTTCTTGCTCTTGAGTCCGTCTATCTGTACTCGGGCTCTTCAGTTGTGCAAGTATGCTTTCACCCATTTGTACATTCTTCCATTGACTTTACAGTTTCTCCATCAGACCTTCTTTCCAGACTTTGTCACAGGCTTTCTTCAGATCTATCTTTGCACTCCAAATAGAATGGTGTTAACGGAAGAAAGAATTTTTTGAGTTTAACAAGTTTCGAAATGGCGGTCGATACACACGGAAATAAGAGACACGTTGCAGAAAATATTTGACAATATGAAAAAACGTGTAGGCCTACATTCATGTTTTGAAACCCATGCTGGACATTTCCAACACCTATTATCATGAATACCTCACTGGTACTTTCCGGCTTTCCCAAAACAGCGTTAGACCATAGCAGTAACTATTGTTACTAATGTAATGAATTTTTAAGCACATATTTTGATGACGTCATCATCATAGAGTGCCGTGCCGACTTACGTAAGCGTTCATGACTCTCCAGATCTCTGTCCTTGGTTTTCTTTATCAACTCTGTCGTTGATATTCCTTCATGCCACCGTCACAATCAATCCAGCATCATTTCTCGTGGTCTGCCTCTCTTCCCCTCGATCTTTCTAGTTGTCACGAATTTCTCCAGCGCCTCTCTTCTCATCACATAACCAAAAAAAAACAAAAACAAGCTGTTTGTCTCTTTCTTATTGTTTTATATAATGTTCTAGTTTCGCCAGCCTCTTTAAGGCATTCGTCGTTAGTTACTTTGGCAGTTTGATGACGTCACGTACTTCATTTTTTTTTCAAATTTTACTTAGGTTCAAAGTGTAGTGAGACTTTAAAAACACCCTGTACATAGATAACATGATCAATTTATTGCAATGCTCATTGATGGGTTGGATTACAAGCTTGAAAGAAACAGAATATCATTTTGAACCGAGCAAAATATTTTAACTCTCAACACTTTAACTACATAAGCAATGTCAGTTTATTCTATAACACAGAACATGTATTTTTTGTTGTTGGCGTTTGGTAGCTTTGAACTCAAGTGTAATTCTTACGCGTGCTACAAGCTCTTCTAGTAGTTTCCATAACTGGGAAGTGCACTGAACTGATGTTAGATTAGTTTTTTGAGATCTAAAAATAGCGCTGCGCGATGACGTGGAGTGATTGACAGACAGTTGTTCTGCGTCATTAGCATAAAGCAGTCGAATGTTTATAAGATCGCTTAGCGGCGGCCCGCCTGAATCTGTGCTATATATTGGTTATTATTTACTTATTTGAGTTACTAAATGAATATATTTATTTACTTACACATTATTATGTTATTTTTATTTCTTTAAAAGCATTTATTCATTTTCGGTTCTATTTTCTCTTGGTTTATCGTCACGATGGAACTATTTTGGGGCTAAGCATCTGATACTTAGCTGCACAACGTTTACAGAAATTAACTAGATTAGTAACGAAAGGCAATTACTGTTTAGAACAAAGACAGGACAGTGACATTAAATTTAATTAATACATGTTCTAGTTGTTCGTAAGTCTGTCATTGTCTAAGTCATTGTCCTTAGTTGTCGGGTAAATCATATCGTTAAGGAGGCGTGTTTACTGCTGCCCTACATATCAGAGGGCAAACAACAGCTGTGCACATACACCTGTGGGCCAAATACCGTGTGCTACGTACGAAACGTGTCTCCACCCCAGTGTACCAAACAAGGTGACCTGTGTCAAAGGAGCTTCGTTCCCACATTAAGCTGAGTACAACTATATTTTTGGCATGCATTGTGATTAATAGTGCATCTCTTTTTCAGCTTGTGATACACTATTATATTGTTTGTGCTCTGAATTTCCAACATAAAAATTTTGTTCTTCAAATAAACTTAACATACATTTAATATTCCTTAACAAGGAACAAATAGATAACATCAGAGATAAATAGTTTAAGTAAACAAAGTAATCTAGATCAACACTAGCTAAATTACTAAACAGCATGGCTACTTTATCAGATTTTATAAAAACAGGTAAAGAGTTACAATATACAGGAAAAGACTTAGAAGAATATGCCGATAGAAAATTTAAAGAAGCAAAGGATGCAGAAAGAGACGAACGCGCACGAGAAAGAGAACAGGATAGACAACACCAGATACAACTAGCTGAGATAAATAAAAAAAAGAAATAGAAACAAAACAAAAGCAGTTGGAACATGAGAAAGGGATTGCTCAACTAGCTGAGATAACAAAACAAAAGCAGCTAGAAGATGACAAACAGATTAAGCAAAAAGAATTAGAAGTTAAACAACAACAGTTAGAACACGATAAGACATTTAAGCAACAACAGTTAGAACATGAGAAGGAGGTAAAACAAAAAGAACTAGAGCTAAAGCAAAAGCAATTAGATCAAGATAAAGAGATTAAACAAAAAGAATTAGATCTAAAGCAAAAAGAGATAGATGAAATGGCACGAGTTAAAGAAAAACAAATCCAAGTAGAATCAGAGACACAGTTAAAGATGAAAGGCTTGGAAGTAGACTCACACGCAGAGATCTCTGCCACTAAACTAAGAAATCAACAAGAGGAAAATAAGTTCAACAAATACAAAAATATTATCAAACCATATTGTAAAGATGACTCCATATCAGCCTGGACAGAGAACGTAGAGTATCAATTTAAATATCACCAAGTTCCAATGGAGATGTGGGCCATGCTGTATATGAAGAATCTGAGTGGTGAGCCGCTTAAAGTAATAGAATCTATACCAACTGAGCTCAGATCTAACTATCAATACATCCATGATAGGATTATGCAGCACTTTTTGCTTGATGCCCCTGTGTATCAGGTTCAGTTCTCAAACCTAAAACCTAAACCTAGTGAAACCTTTATTGATTATGTTTCAAATGTACAGAGTGTACTAGACAGGTGGCTGAAAGCAGCTAACATAGGAAAAGACTTTGATAGATTAAAAAACTTAATTGCTATGGACAAGGTTATATCTACCATACCTTCTCCTTTTGCCAAATTTTTGCAGCAGTCAGACATTGAGAACATCCAGCAATTCGAGAAAAAAGGCTCAGCATATTTTTCTTCCAACAGAAATATTTTTAAAACTTCAAATGACTCTGAGATAGTTTCCTTTGTGAAAGACCAACCAAAAAACTACCAGGGTAATAGAAAACCTTTTCAGAGGTACGATAAGAAAGACAGGAAAGTGTCCAAATGCATGTATTGTCAACTTATGCACGACTCTTATTCCATGTGCGACAAATCTCCAAATTATCCAGCGCATCTTGAAAATGTAATCAAGAAGCAGCAAAGTAAAAGACCTGCATACAATCGTGCAATCAAATGTTTTTTTTGTTCCTGTTATGGCCATTATTCTAACAAGTGCCTTGGGCGCCAACGTTTGAAAGCTAACAATGCTATGTTGATTGACACCTCTTCAGATAGTGAGAGTGAGTATGAATGTGCAGTTAAAAATGAAGGCGAGGTTGAGGGTGACTTACCTTTCAGCTAAGCTGAAGATGTGTGTGGGGCAAACGATATGTTAAGCTTTGACAGCTGTGAACGATGTCACCAATTCCATGCAGACGGAAGACTAGAATGTGGACATACAGTACCATGCTCATCTGAGAGTGTGAATGCAGCTTTAGCCTCCAGAGGCAATTTGGTGTTCCACAATGCAATGGTCAATGACGTACCATGTCAATGTTTGCTGGACAGCGGCAGCACCCTTATCGGTCTTCGGAAAGAACTAGTGAGTCCGGGTGATTACACAGGTGACACTGTCAAATGCCGAACCTTTTCGGGTAACATTGAGACTTACCCTTTGGCAAAAGCCCGTATTGATTCTCCTTTTCTTTCTGGTACCTTTACTTGTGCAATACTTAACAACCCTTGTACTGATTTAATTTTGGGGTGTTTACCTCAACTGAAACAATGTACTACTGATGAAATAGTTGCATGGGAGAAATTAAATGCAGCTAATGCAACAACAAGAGCAGACAGTGTAAAACATCAAGACACACTACAAGACGAGAGACTACTGTTGCTTTCTCCAACTGGCACAGATGACACCAGCAGACAGAAATTTATAGAACAGCAGAAAGCTGATACTAGTGTGTCTCCATACCTAAAATTATTAAAACATAAAGCCAAAGTGACCAAAAATGCATCATGGTTTTTTAGATTGAATAATGGCATTTTAACAAGATATTATACTACTGGTAACCATGAGATTCAGCAAACGGTGTTACCTGAACAACACCGTCTAACTGTGCTAAAGATTGCACATGAGTCACCGTTTGCTGGTCATCTTGCATATGATAAAACCAGGGCCAGAATTCAGGCTCATTTCTATTGGCCAGGTTTTTGCAACGACATAAAATTATTTTGTCGTTCTTGTAAGGTCTGTCAACAATTAGTACGCAAGGGTAAACATCCTACAGCTGAAGTACAACCTTCTACACTGGCGTCTAGGCCATTTGAGAGTGTGGCGGTAGATATTGTTGGACCCCTGAACCAGGTGTCCAGCAAAGGAAATCGCTTCATATTGACAATGGTCGACCTATGTACAAGGTGGGTTGAGGCAGTAGCTTTGAAATACATCACCTCCAAAGACGTTGCCAATGTATTTCTACATCTGTTCTCACGATTCGGATTCCCACGAACTATCTTATCCGATCGTGGAACTCAGTTCATATCGGCTGCAACGCAAGCCCTTACAAAAATATTAGGTATTAAACAACATTTTACGACAGCATACCATCCAGCCAGCAACGGAATTGTAGAGAAAATTAACGGTGATCTAAAGCATATGCTGGCTAAGGTGACAGCAGAAAACCCAGCTGATTGGGATACACTGTTACCAACAGTGCTGTTCGCCTATCGGGAGATTCCCCATTCAAGCACGGGTTTCTCACCGTTTGAATTAGTCTACGGGGCTAACCCACGGGGACCCCTAACCATTTACCATCAGATAATAACTAATTCTATAGAAATTCCTACCCCTAAAACACCTTACGAAATGGTGACAGAAACACGAGACAAGATCATGAAATCGTGTATTATAGCGAAGGCAGCTTTGGAGAGGAAAGGTCAAATCTACCGCCAATATGCCAACAAAGGAGCAAGAACAATTGAACTTGAACCAGATCAAGACATACTCTTGCTACTTCCAGACAAAAGAAATTTATTATTGACTTCATGGCAAGGGCCATTCAAGGTGGTACGTAGGATTTCAGATGTTGACTATGAAATATCGATAAACGGACACTTAAAGATATTCCATGTCAACATGTTAAAACCATACTTTTCAAGACAAGAGACAGAAGTAGTGACAGACAAACAGAGTGCACCAACACCGAGTGATCAGACGACAGACATACACAACGCAACTACACTAGTTATCGAGACTGGCAGTTCCGACAATGGCAATACACCTAGTGAGTTAACAGAATACGCACTTAGTACCACCACCGTACTGAATCAGGTAGACGACGACGGAATGGAACTACCCGTTCCCATTGTAGACAAAACTGCGACATTAGACAGTATACATATAGATCAGGGACTAACAGACATTCAACGACGACAATTAGTAGAACTAGTTACTGAGTACAAAGACCTTTTCTCTGACATACCAGGAAGAACGGACAGAATCGAACACTCCATTATTCTTTCGGACTCTAAGCCTATCAAATGCAGGCCGTACTCTATCCCACTTAGCTATAGGGAAAATCTAAATAAGGAAATTCTTAATTTAGAAGCTAGCGGGATTATCCAAAAATCGACATCAGAGTACTCTTTTCCTATCGTCCTAGTTAAGAAGAAGGATTCCACAATTCGTCTGTGCGTGGACTATCGGAAACTCAATAACATCACTAAGATCGACGCAGAACCTATTCCGTCCTGCGAAGATCTTATCTTGGACATGTCTACTTCTAAAATCTTTTCTAAACTAGATCTTACTAAGGGATATTGGCAGGTCCCTATGCAGGTTCAATCTATGCATCTCACTGGGTTTTCAACTCCTTTAGGACTATACGAGTGGCGCTTTCTTCCTTTCGGACTTCGAAATGCTCCTGCCACTTTTGTACGCTTAACTAGAGATCTATTACATGGAGTGACGAATACTGTGACTTATATAGATGATATATGTGTCCATACTGAAGACTGGACAACACACTTACTGAAACTCAGACATGTCTTTGATAGATTGCGACTCTTCGGTCTCACTGTCAAACCAAGCAAAGTCGAATTGGGCCTAAAAGAAATTGAATTTTTGGGTCATAACATCTCTCAAGGTAAATTGAAGACTGACAACAGGATAATTACAAAAATCATGAATCTGACCATTCCTACCACTAAAAAACAGGTCAGAAGCCTTCTGGGACTAGTAAATTACTATAGTAAATTTATTCCAAATCTAGCAGAAATTACAAGTGTTTTTTCCAATGTTTTAACATCATCTGTAAAATTGGATGTGAAAGATGCATTATTAATTTCTGCATTGTCAAAATTGAAATTTCTTTTTAGTAATGTTCCAATCCTTCGCTTGCCTAACCCGAGGCTCGTTTATTATCTTAGGACAGATGCCAGCAGGATCTCCATCGCTGCAGTCCTAGGCCAATTCTATGAGGGCATTTTTCATCCGATTTGCTACGTGAGCCGTAAGATCACACCTGCCGAGTCCAGATATTCGATATCAGAGCTGGAGGCCCTGGGCGTCATCTATGCGGTGAGAAAGCTCCATCGATTTCTGGCGGGGGTGCACTTCGTAATCCAGACCGACAACTCCCCCATCACTGTCATCCAGAGTGGTGTGCATCGAAATGACCGGATATACAGGTGGTCTCTCATACTCCAGAATTATACCTTTAGTATAGAACATATCAAGCGTAAGGATAATATTCTGGCTGATACCCTTAGCAGACCATCTGGGGTAGAAATACCTGAAATCCAACAGTTAAATGTAGAGTGATAGTTAGTACATGAATATCTGATAATATAAGATGTAAAATAGCTTACATACATACCCACATTATTTGCGTAATCATGTACCAAAACACTGAACTATCATGTGTCCGTAGACACCAGATTAAGAACTGTGCTGCTATACTTAGATACCACCGTGTGAACGAGAACAGCTCATTTCCAACTAAGCTCCATTCCGGTGTATCATGTGTGTGAAACGCAGAAAACAGTGTCAGAACAGTGCTTAATTTCAGACACAAAAAGACTGAACTACGACACCAGTTAACTCTACACATGCACTACCGAGAGAACATTAAGATGACTATGTGATGTATTTCAGATACCCAGGCAAAGTGTGTAGATATATGACGCCTATACAACAAATGTACAAACATGAAGGCAACTACTAACCTGTGGAAACTGAAGACCATGTATATAAACTTATTGTGATATGTAAAATATTATTTTAAGATAGTGATCAAGTAGATGTAGGTTAGGGAAATATAATAGTTCTCATTTAGTTTAATAAAATAGTTAATACAGTATTTAAGATTTACTTAGCTTAAATATTAAAATATTAGTTTAGACATAGAAATAGTTAAAATTAAATTTATGTTAGGAATAGTACCATTTAGAGTGTTACACTTCATTTAGCTATAGCTTAGTTTAGTTTACCCCATCTTAATAAAACCATACCATCCAACAAACATTACCATTGATTAGTATCATCCAGTCACACCATAATAAAATAAAAACATTATATAAGTGAACATACATCATGTACAACATTTAGATTAACAACATCACTCATATAATTTCCTTCTGCTATTAAAAACATTATTTAGCTTAGTATTTAGAAAAATAGATAATTTCTACTCATATCATCCATTTAATTAAGGTACATAACTCACATCACATCTATGACATTTAGTTAATTAGATTACATCCCTTAGATTATATAAAGATAAGAATTAATAGAACCATATCATATAACTAACATAACAAATTTAATAAATTAGGTAACACATAGTTATAGAATTAGTATTAGTATGTTAGAATATAGAGTTTTATTTTAGTGTAATAGAGTATGATGAGATCAAGGGAACAAAACATCAACCCTTGCTCATCCATGTAAATATATTGTATATACATGACTGTCGCACAGTCATTTGGCTCACTTATCTCAAACTGAGCCAAACCTGTACAGTGTCACTCCAAGGTTTTTAAATAATCAGAAGAATGGGTATGGAAAGATAAAAGATGTGTGACAGAATTAAGGGTGAAAGGAGTGTGACAGAAGTGTGAAAATAAGATTGAATGGAAAATAGGCGGGAGAGAGTGAGATCATTCAGCAAAGTCTTCTGCTGCCGAGCTCGACGTTTAATATGTGTTTGTGTTATTGTTGGTTTTCGTTAGTGAAAATGTGTTAGTATGAATGTGTTGGCTGTAAGATAGTTTAGAACTTAGATTACAGTATTTTGGGTTTCATAACAAGGGAATGTAGTCACGAATTAGTGTTATACACCTGTTTGTGGCCACATTTAACCAAATTATGACACGTAAAAAAACTGATATACATACACAAAAAAATTAGAAACAGATTAGAAGTTAGATTAATAGATTAATTACATCCAAACACACAAACAACCAGGAAAACAAACACATAAATTACATACACTTTTTGTAAATCAAAGGGAGATAACTTTGGGTCAGGGGACATAATAGACAACGAAAAACTAGCTTAACAGTGAAATGGAACTTTACACGCGGAAGCGATGTAGGTAAAGCCTGTCGCACACACTCTTGTATAATGGTTGTTAGATATTATATGGGGGACATGAAGCAATTCATGTGTTGACCCTAAGAAAGTCAACTTTGTATGGGTAGTAAGTTAATTTACTATGTGAGGGCAGGTCTTATAAGACAACGGTCCGGTTCAGACATACCTCTAATAAGTATAATATAGCATGTGAGAAAGGGCTCACGCCAACCAGTCAAGCTTGTGGCGATTGCCAGTAGCCAAGTAAAGTTTTGCTACATTGTGACAATAGTCAGTAGAACTCTATTAGAATGCCCCAAGCCAGGTTATCTAGAGTCTTTGACAAAAATTAGAGACACTAATTTTTTTTTGAAACCTCTTGCGTCACAACCAATGAGTGAAAATTGATGACGCAACACAAGAGGGGTGGGTGTGTGTCAAAGACTCGACCACATCCCCTCCACTAGGAAGGGCAGTCATTCTTGAAGAGGCCAGGAGGGGATAGGGTGCCCGAGGTAAGAGCAGGGAAGAGGAGGTGATAGGAGATGGTTAACCATTCCCTCATGAGACACGCAGGCGGTGTTCAGAGAGTTAACACTCTAATCACAATAACATCACGCCTCGTGGTAGCCATAGAGAAGTTGAGTATACACTCAACAGGCCACGTCTACCATCGGCGTGCGACGTGAGGCGACACGCACCAAGGTGAAAGTGAATCCGCGTGGTGTGTGACCGCGGAAGGGAAGATCGTCAGACGGGAGACGGGACTTCGAAGTGTTCACTTCGTTAGGATAGCGATAGGGTTTTTCTTGTGTTCATTTGTGTAGAATGTTAGCTTAGGGGTTCGCAGCTCGTGATAGAGAATACTGGGGCTTTAGGTTGTGTGTTTTTCAATAGCGACTGTTCCATGTAGCGAGCCAACGGCAATAAAATGTACCATGTATTTTCCTCGCACACGACTTGCAAGTTGTCTTGTATTGGTGTGCCAGAAGTACCCGATGATGCCTGTCAGTTGAGTTGTTGACAGCTACAAGCTCTTCTAGTAGTTTCCATAACTGGGAAGTGCACTGAACTGATGTTAGATTAGTTTTTCCTATTACCCGTGCCCCTTGCATCAGGCGAACCCGCTCCGACTTCTGAGGTACTTTTATGTCCCCAAATCAAGGATGAGAAGTCAACATTTTAGGCCAATTGACTGGTGTAGGGGTTGAACCCGCTACCTCGGCATCAGTATAACGCAAGTTTAAGAACCAGTGCTCTTTATCCATAACATGCAGCTTAGCATTCACTATTTCTTCTTCTACCTCCTACTAATAGACAGGTGATGATAAAAGCCAAGCGGGGCTTGGCTGCGATGCGGGTGATGGCGGCAGCAAACTGTGAGCAGCGCCATCTATGTCTTCTATACGAGAGGCTGGTCATGTCTGTTTTGGAGTATGCGTTGGCGATCCTGAGTCTCAGCCGTAAGCAGATAGAAAGGATACAGAACGAAGCTATGCGCATTATTCTTGGATGTACCAACCTTCTTGATTTTCCAACCATTGAAGACAGAACACAAATTTGCAGAACACGTGCCTACTTCAGAGTTAACGCAAACACACAACATCCACTACATAGTGAAATTAGGAAGGTGAAGGGCAGCAGGTTAAAAAGAGGAAGGTCGTGGATGGGTCAAGCCAAAGACATTCTTCAACAGGTGTGTTCACTTGAGGACTTAGAACCTGGCGAGGAGTGGGTACAAGTGCCAACAGATTTATGTACGTCCTTTTCAGTTTGCATCCAACTAGACAGAAAAGGATACAGGAAATTCTTAAGCATATGCATGGCATGGACGAGACAGGAACACTGAGCTGATCCACGAACACTGGTGATCGAGTGAAATGGCGAGTCATGACCGCCCACGCTTTCCGGCATGGCACATGATTGATTGATTGAGACAGAAAATGCAGACAAGAAAATCCGGCTGCTGTGGAGGCGGAAGTACAAGCGTTGATTTTCGAGAATTCGGTAGACTGTGATGCTGTCATTTACACAGATGGGTCGGTCGTCCGACGCATGAGAAGCTCATGGGCCTTTACGGCTCAGGCCGGAGGGAGAAAAGGAGGACTCCAGTGCTTTTGTTGAGACCACAAGCAGCCTGACTATGGAAGTCATGGCAGTAAGTAAAGCAATAACATGGCTCGAGACACAGACATTCAATAGGGCATGTTTCCTTAGCGACTCAATGAGCATGCTCAAGAGGGTAGAGACGGGGTGGACCCGAAGAGAGTGGTTACTGTCTCTGGAGCGGTCTCGGCTGGCAAAGATTAACTTCATCCTCGTGCCAGGGCATGCAGGAGTACAAGGAAATGAGCGGACTACAAGCTAGCAGGAGCGATTACTGTGGAGGGCGGACGCGCCATGGACCAGGCTGAAATTCTGAATGCTCTACAAGAAGTAAGACTTTTGCGAGAACCAAGTGATGACTGTAAATCTACAACCATGATCAGACTGCGAGAACAGCAAATTAAAATAGGTGTAGCCAAACAAGAACACTATGCAGGAAGCCAAAGAAGATTAATAAATCAACACAGAACTGGTGTCGTTAGCCGCTACACGCTGCGGGATTTGCTGAGGAGGGGATCCGAGCACTTATGGACTGAATGGTTCGATGTGCAACGAGGATGATCTGCTGACTAACTAACTAACTTCTACCTCGATCTGTACAGGTAACGAACGAGGGGAAGTCAATAAGTAAGTCACAAATGGCTGTAGAAAAATAACTAAATATGATAACAACTTGAAACCAGTTTATTTTTATACATACGTTGTCACTTTATTTCTCAACATAATTTCTACCAACATTGATGCACTTATCCTATCGTTTTATGACCTCCAAAACCGGCTGCATAGAACTGCGTACTCTGTTTTCTAAACCATGTTTTCACTTCACATTCAACTTCGGCGTCATTCGCGAAATGTTTCCAGCCAAGGTGGGTTGTCAGTGTTTATGCTGACAAATGTTTGTCCCATAAAGCGGTGCATAGCTGGGTAGAAAAAGTTACGAGGGGGCGTCAATAACTAAGTGACACAGTTCAATGCAGCGGGTTTGGGAGGACTGATAATACGATGGGATAAGTGCATCAATGTTGGTGGAAATTATGTTGAGAAATAAAGAGACAATGTATGTATAAAAATAAACTGGTTTCAAGTTATCATATTTAGTTATTTTTCTACAGCCATTTGTGGCTTACTTATTAACTTACCTTCGCATCATCCTATGTAGTTGTCTACCCTAGGGGGGTTTTTTTTTTTCCCCCCCAAAGGTTTTTTTCCCTTTAAAATTCTGTTCTCCTATTTT